>MNPL01004487.1:0-14529 GCA_002081605.1 Tropilaelaps mercedesae
ATAATAATAGTAATAATAATAATAATAATAATAATAATAATAATAATAATAATAATAATAATAATAGTCGTATTAAATATAATGAAACCATATTTATATATTCGGCGAATACAGAAACGAGAACATTAGATTAGTTTTAGGTAATGCGAGCACTAATAAAACATATATATACATTGTAATTGAGATTACAGTTTTCGAAATTATGGTCGACAGTATAAACATAGTAGTCATTTTCGACAAAAGGCATTTGTTGATACTTTCTTTTACACCCAACAAACTGCTTTCGTGAAAAAATATGTCAACACGGAGTCTAGTAATAACATTAAATTTTCTATACTTAGTGAAACCGTGCTTCGATAAAGGTAAAATTAACTAAAAGAATTTTTATTAAAGACTAGCCATTTGTGAATACCAGAAACATGAAGCTACGTGAGGTTTCATCGTAGCATCTAAGAGAACATATGCTTTTTAGTTTACGTTTAAACATTATCTTGCAAAAGTGCGAAAGCGCTTCTGAATTGTAAACGGTAAGGGTCTCCAGAAGGCAGGGCACTGAATATTCCCAAGACGCGGTCCAAGCCTAAATTTAAGCACAAAGCATTTTAGTACCTTTAGATGCTGAATAAGACGTCTTTTAAAATCTTGAGATGTTAATTTTGAATGGCTTATAAACATTTTGTAGAAATTCAGTCGAATTTGCTGACGATAAATGGATAAAATACGCCAAATGAAAGCTATTTTTCGAGAGCACAATGTAAAGGAAATAAATGCATTCGCTTCTAATGAAAATCGGCACAAAGTCGCACTAGTTTTCAAACACGTCGAACTATACATTTAGTTAGTTTTTACAACGAATCCTTTCTGTATTTTCAGAGCATCTTCATTACTTTATTAGTATAATGTGTTGCGATGATTCATAGAGCAAAAGATTTGTATTAAAATTCCAGTTTTAATAGCTCGAATATATTTGAATATAATTGTCCTAATAATTTAATTGTACTAAAACTAGACTTGATGATTGTCAACTTGTCAGAAAAACAGCTTTTGATAACCTTAAGCACTTTGCCTCGTAAAAACATTTACCAAAGCAATGCATTACACATGCAAGTGTATTTTGAGTCTATCAACAGCGACCAATTTGGTATTCAGTTGGTTAGAAACGTTCCAGTTTACAGAGCAGTCTGTAAATATGTAATGAGCATTGTGCCCGAAGAATGAATTTCATCAGACAGAATTCCTTGCCAGGTGTATGTCTAACAAAACGTGCACGAGACATGCAATATCTGCACGGCTTGTTGAATTGCGCTCTTGTTGCTGAATCGAGAAATCTGTGATGTATTATGTGTACGTGACTTTCTCGAACCTGCCTGGATGGTTTTCGTCTCCTTAAAGCTTTTTTCTCCTTATTATTCATCTCTCACTGCATGAGTTATTCTTCCAATAATTCTCATAGGAAACTCAAAGTTTATTTTTATCCCTTTTAAGCAGGGCCTTGGAATGAATTCATCAAGCAATATCATGATCGTCCGAGTTTACAATTGTAAGTGCATGTGCATATGTGGCTGATTAATTGCTTGTAGGACTTGAAAAAAGTACACATAGCTTACATCTTTTACGTGCCATTGCCTAGTTATCTGAAAGTATTTATGCCAACTGTCACTATTTCTCATGCTTTGAAGGATTTGCTTGAAGGAGATCTATTTGGGGATATTATGCAACGACAGGCACGCAACGTCGTGTTAGCAGGGGCACAAGTCGTTGCTTTTCCCGTTACTATGCTTGCGTTTCGTTTAAACATTTATTTAAACATTTATTTAACATATTTTTTCATCGATCCGTACCATGTGAAGGGCATTGAAGGGCAATAATTGAGCCGAAGTCATAGTAGTAATATACTTTAGTTACTCATCATCAGGCAGCTTTGTAACATGTTACCACCGTCAATAGTTCATTTCAAGAATTTGCTTGATTTACCAATTTGATATTGGTTCCGTTTGAATCGTATACACTTTATGCAACAGAGGCACTGTAAGCAGGATGTTAATATGTCTTGTTCCACATATAAGTTCATAGCATTGGGCGGATGTATCACGTAGAGGGAAACCGAAGAAGAAAGTCATTTCAATTTTCTCAAATGGTCTTTGTCCTATATGCATGTTTTAGACATTTATTATCTTTTTAGAAACTCGCATACTAAATTATGTGTTTTCTGCACAAGCACGCCTACTTAATACTTATGTTTTCCTTTTCACTCATTTGAGACCCTTACATTTTTACGTATGCCCATTAGTTAATTTGACCAATGCACAGTCTATTATATTTTTTTATACGAGAACTCAAGCATTAAATTGATTACGGTCCCATCAATAAGCCATTATTGGACCTGAGTTGAGTTTTTTTACGATAAGGATTGCTCTCGAACTTAGATTGCTCTCTTTTAAAGTAAATAGTCACATTTCGAATCAAACCGGACTATTTACAAATCGAGTACACATTTTTCAATTCGGACTAAGTCTTCTTTTTTTTTTTTAATTATAATGACACGTTTCATGCACTACAACTAAACGTAACACGCGCCGTTAATACATATAAGATAACAGACGACATATCGCTTAAGTACTCGATTACGCTTAATAAAGGAAATGTATATTAATAATATCAGCTAAGGTGCTTATGATAAATGCTTATTGCTATTAGAGATAAAGAGATTAGAGATGATTTGACATCGAAGCGAAATAGAAATGCAAACGAAGCTCGAGGATATTTATTAATCAGTACATTGCAATGATAATAATCGAAGTAATGCAGCATCGATGGGAACTGAGTTCCCTGTGAGACTTCTATAGAAAAGCAGTAATATTAGTAGTCTGCTAAAAATGAATAATGAACTCGAATAATAACTAGAATAATAACTGTTGCTACAAATGAAAAATAAAGAAGGCGAAAGGTTTCATTTATCATTACATTGCAGTTGTACAAAATTCTGCTCGGGATTTGTTCTTTTTTCTTATTACAAACAAATGCGCCATACTCTCCTTCACCCTTCCTTCCGTCTCTTTGGCCTTTTGCGGACATGAAATTACACAATTTTTGTCTAAACTGTCTTTCTTCGATACTTTTCGTCCATTTAAATAAGATTTATTAGGGCTGACCATCAGCCAACATTTAACGATCACTTCTCATCCATCTGTCGTTGTAAGGCACTGTCACGGTAGCTATCTAAGTCTTCATTTAAAGTTCAGAACAGGAAAGGCATTGCTAAAGCTGTGTATGTGGCATGCTACCTATTTAAGACCCTGTTATGGGTTCTTAAGAACTTAAGTAAGGCTTCCTTCCCAACTAAATGGGCTGGAGGTCAGTAGAACATCATTCCTTTTTAATCTCTCATTTACTTCGCGATAAGTTTTATTAAATGACGTCTCGAAGGGGTGTCTCTACTGTCTGAGCCGTTTCTAAGACAAATTTTCTGGTCCAAAAACACAAAAAACAATCCAAATATCGATATGGTTAATTATTTAATGTAAATATGGCAAGTAAGTTATAAAAAAGTGAGCCCCTACCAGAATAAGGAAACTTTCACTGTCAGCTTAACCGTGAACAGTCCCACAAATCAAAAGTCCATCTAAAACATCTCTCTACTCAAAATAGCCATTGGACAGTTGTGGGATCAGTTTAGAATGAATGAATTTCAAGAATCGTCCTTTAAAATGTCTGCGAGGTCTCTTTGCATCAACAGAATGGATTCGCTCCTTTTTTGGTGGCCAAATTCAATCGTAGAGTGAGATAGCGTGCAGATCGGGGTGCATTTCGAACCGCTTCCGGGACAAACATGTTTCTCGGTTTGGTCTACATCTTTGCATTGCTACGTTCACCTACCGTGTGATCCTTTATTACGTCCTATTCATGCCCTTTTTGGCCTCTTTAACTTACAAGTTAAATATCTGCAAGTTAAATATTTGCATGTATAAATATCGTTGCATAGCTTATCACTAGCATTCTACTCTTTCCGTAAAATGCAACTCAAAACCGTTTTGATGACGCAGCAACGGTTGCTGGTAACACAAACCTGTATTGAGCACAGTTTTACAGAAATTGAATTAAAATAAATTTATTTTACAAACCTATCAATGGGTTAAAAAGCTACAAAGCTTGATGTAAATTTACATAATTGAAAAACGGTAACATCTTAAAAAGTGCTAATCCAATGTAATGTTACTGCAGATTAATTTACCACATTATTAAAACACTTGGCGCTTTTTTTAATGTCGAACTGACATGACAGAGTTCTTTTTGAAAACAAGTTGCTTTTTTTGGAGTTTTCGTAATAAAATCTGTAAAGTCAATTTTTAAAAAAACAACAATGTGCAGCTCGTAATGATAAAGATCAAGACAAATTTTGGTAGTTCGTTTCTTCTAGCGAACAATAAGGGCTGGGGCCGATTGATTTATATTCATATAAATAAATAAACTCCCTGTTTCACACTGCATTTGCCAATTGTAATACAACACCAATTCTGCCACCTAAAATATATATACATATAAGCCCAACTGCCATATTCAAGGCTACTGCTACTTTCAAAGTTAGCGTTTTGGAGTAGTAGAAAATTGCTCAGTTTTTAAAATTCTGTAGCAAATTCTAGTTCTTAGTTGTCAAATCCGACTCCGTTGATGTTCGCTCTAAGAGTTAAGACTGATCTAATTTTCCTCAAAAAATTACCCGATTACTTTTACGAATTGTGTTATTTGTAACGAAAAGTAGGCAAACTTAAACAATACCTAATTAGTGAAAACAAAACACGTATAAAGGCTTCCGTGTTAGGTTTCTATTTTAGAGGAGAGCTTAACGCATATGAAAGATTGTATTTTTTCAATCGGGCCAGCCTTGTCGTCGACCTCACGATCATCTAATTAAACGATCCAGTGTGTAAAAAATTAGGTACTACCCATCTAAGTCCCCAATCGGATGTTTATAAAATGAGCTAAATAAGGCTGGCATACAATACAGATATAGACAAACAGAAAACGCTAAATTGACCGAGGTTCATGTATGCCGAACAAGTTCGTCCAATTAGCAAAAATGAGGAATCTGGAAAACCCGGTCATCAGATCAATCAAATATATCTCATTTCTTGGTAGAAGGATTTGCTGTAAGGCATAAGTCTTGCATCGAATGAGAAAATAACTAATATCGAATTCGTCAAAATCTTCGCAGGGTAACTGCAGAGTCACTGTCTGATTCAAAAGCAAATAAGTAAACATATGACAAAAGTTATAAATTTAGTCAGACGAACAATAAGATATAGATCGTTGATAGGATACTGATAAATGCAATAGAAATAAAATGCGCATATGGTATATCAAACCAGTGTGTACATTTTTCCGTTTCCGTTTTGTGAACATTTTTTGTATATTTGTACAGGCCGTAAACCTCGAGCCGCTTTAGTTCTTCTAATTACTAAATAGCTCAAGTGTACAGAATAAAATGTGAATGAATGCTTTTTTTAGCACGAACCTAGTAGTCAACATTTTTACCCGAATTATGTATGTTTAAATCCTGCGAAATCGAGTTCCATCGGAATGTACATATTGACTTGGCTATTAATTTAAGCTTCCCTTGAACTCGCTGTACTTGAAAAACATGCTTTAGCAAAATAAGAATATCCTTAAATACAAATTTGACCTTTGACAATAACATAACTGCGCAGGATTGCACAATTGCTTTATTGTTATTGAGGATAAAAAATTAAAATTATAAGTTAAAGAATTATTGAAACCCAATAACGCAGCTGCTACTACGTCACTTTCGTAGCCAAGGTATTTTACGCATTCATATAATTCTCCGCCCACTAATCGCGTTTGTTCTTATTTGTTTTTTCAAATTGATTGGAAGGAAGCTCGTTTTAGCAGTTGACAGTTTTTACAGTGTTTAGTTTATAGCACGTCATGTGACGGTTGCCGCCATAACAAAGCGGGTGTATTAATGGGCAACAATTCGTGGTTCGAGAAAATGACATAAAATTTATTGCACTTGGCAATGCGGCTGAACTGCAGAAAAGGTGGAATGGCAAGCGCTACGTCGCTTTGGGAATATCCTGTATAATAACAATATTGTAGCAGCTCTGGAGAACGGGAGAGGATATCGATTTACGATTGGTGGCGTCTCAGTTCTGCCATAGCGTCGTAGAACCACACGAATCCTCCATTGCTGTACGAAAAAGGAAGACTTTCGAATTCTCCGAATATCTCTCTTTCTACTTACGCGTTGCTTCGTCTTCGTCTTTTTGGCCTGGATAAAATGAAAATGGTTTGTTCCTGGGCTCCTGAACTCCTCAATTCTCTTTCCTTTGCTTTCCCCACGCAAAAAAGACAATAAAGATAGCAAAGTGAGAGGATGTGTCTGAGATGGAGAAATACTAAGACGAGAGGAGAAATAATTATATTTGCTTTTAATATAAATTAACAATTAATAAATGTCAAATTTTTCCGCCTTCATACTTCCTCACCGTGTTCATGGCTTCGCCGACGGAAGATGCAAAGACGAACCTAAGCGCATCTTTCTCTCTCTCTAGAGTCTCAAACTCCAGTTACTGCTGTGCACTCTTCTGCGTTCGCACTCATACTCGAACGCACATCCACTAATTCGCCGTTCCAGTGGGAATTCCATTCACAAAAGCGGGTTCCGCTAACAGGAGCGCCGTCGAGGACTCAAAGCTCAAAATAGAGAGAGAAAGCGAAGGAAGTTCTCAGGAATACGCGTGCAGGGGAGTCAACGGTGAGAAGTGGAAATGACATTTAATTTTATTGTTGTTCTTCGTCCTCTCTAGCCTGATAGCTAGATCGCTACCAAGAGAGAGGAAGAATCAAAATTCCGACGCAAAATCCATTCGCTCTTCTGTTGCGATCATAAAAATGGAGAATCTCGCTAACCGCCTAGGCTGACCGAGGACAAGAAAGGCGCATGCAGTTGTTATCCTGCTCTGGCTAGCAAGCCTTCATATCTTTACATTCGCCTTGTCAGACGTCTGGTTGATGCACATAGATAAATACGCATGGCCAGAGACGCCCACGTGCTAACACGGCTGATGAATATATTGTTGCTGCCGCCTCCCTGTATATAGATATTTTTTCAACCTATTACAAATACTGAGGGTAAAATATGGTGACAAACCGTAATATCTATTTACTTCTATCACTGGCAGCTCCCTTTCAGGAAATTACAACTGGGGAATGCAATAATAATATTGCTACTGATCTGTGATGTGTGTCTATGCGTTGCCTCGATGACAGGGTAAATGTTGAAATGACGGCTGGTACGAGCGACACCTCTCACTTTACAAGGAACAAGGATATCTAAATAGGCATACACAGACAGGGGGTGGGCGTGCCAATTGACGGATATCTTAATTGGACCAAAGATTAACACACGGAATAGACAAACGGGTGTCGTTTGGCAAAGATAAATCGTAATGGATGAATCAATTGCGATCAACTGGCGAGCCTAACTTTTTTAAGAATTAGTACTCTTTTTAAGAAACACCATAATAAACAATACATTCGAATATGAACGTTACAAACGTGGTTGGACCTATGGATGAATATTGTCAAGCATTGCTCTAAATTTATAATTGTCTGGGTATATGTGTTTAAATTTTTTTAATTTAAGGGAAATATGTGTTGTAGCTTATCGGCTATTGTCCTCAGTAAATCCTATTGGCGTTGACCTCTCGGAAGGGAAAAAAGTTGAGCTGGTAGGTCTGCTTTTTCAGGGATGATTATTGGTTAACACTTGACAAACTAAAAAACACAGCCACTAAGAAAAAAACCTACTTCTGACTGCAGTCATTATCAAAATATAATACAAATGGTACAATTGTCATGCAACATCTGCCTTCAAGGCTGGAGAATGGACCAGCTCGAAATTTGATTCTATTTTAGTTCTGTGAAAAACTACGGATCCTAAGCTACGGATTAACTATGGACCATTAAACGAATTCGTCAATCAATAATATTCGTTGGCTGATGCTCATCTTTAAAAAAAGTTTTCGTACATACTTAGTAGTCAGTTTTCAATCAGCATTATCCGTGGGCTGACGCCCAGCTTTAAATAAGTATTCTTGCGATCTTAATAGTCATTTTTTAATCAACAATATACGTTGGCTGATGCTCAACTTTAAAAAAGTATTCGTGCGGACTTGGTAGTTTTTTTGCTCTGTTTCCACTCAGAAGCGCGATTCGGCCGGCGGGTGATGCTCCTTGTCTTTAGGGTAAAGATCATGATGTACAGAAACTGTTGGATTTTTATTTTTCTTGCCTATCGGGGTGGTGGAGAACAATGACGTCGGTACCTATTATCTGTAGTCAGAAAGGAGTGACTTGCCAATTATATTTTTCAGCGCTCCGGCTTGACATAGGAAAAAGGATACAAAAACGTTTGCAAGATGTGAATTTTCAAACTATTAGTACTTGTGGGTCCTACACAAGTAAATTTATATCAAATTACAAGCGCAATTCATCATTTGGACATGAATCTTGGACCTCTCAAATCTTGTCCGTTCACGAGTAAAAAATACATACGAATAGAGAAAGCAATTTTCACCATGCGGTATGATAGCAAAATTAGTTCAGCTTTCTAAACGACTTCCACGTTATACAGCTACAAGAAGGTTGAGCTTGTAATGACGGTTTTTGCTGTGAATGTAGACCGCCGTTGCACATTTGCATTTATAGGGTCCGTCTTACGAAGTACTGCAACAAGCGGTACCGTGGACGTTAAATGTTGGCTGATGGTCAGCCCTGAAAATATAGACCTACAACCCATTCATATCGTTGCCCCTACTTGGTCCTCAAATTTCCCTTTTAGCTGTACTGCCTTTGTGGGCGCCTGCGACAAACCAGTCGCGCCAGCAAGCATCTTTCGTGAGCACTTGCTCTCGTCTCTCTACCTCACTCGCTCACTCGCATCTGCTCTTTCACCAAATCGCGTCTCCGCTGACGCAGCGAACGTGGCCAGCATGACCGCTTTGCAGGTCAGCGCCGTCGTCATTGCCAAGCTAGGCGATGCGTTACCCGATGGCTCTTTCCGCACCCCCGAGAATACCACACTGATATAAACAGCCAACAAAAACGAACCTCTGATTTTCTTCGTGGTCTAGTCTCTCGTCCAATACAGCAGAAACATAGTTTCACGATCAAATACGACGAGGCCATTCAGTTCACTTTTTTTAGACCCACCTTTGTGAAGCGAAAGCCTAATGATGAGAATGCGTAACTGGCGATTGATGTAGGCGTTGACACTTCAGCCGTTGGCGACGATTGAGCTATAGTTACCGTTCGCCGCACAAGAACAACAGCAACAGAACGAAAATAGCAAAAAAATTCAAGGAAAATCTCCACGGACGCTCGAAAACCTACGGTGTAAAATCGCAGGTTAGCATCAATCACAAGCTCAATAAGTCTAAAGGGCGCTGAGTTTGGAGCTATTCCCATGATAGTCTAAGGGTGTGCAAGTATAGTCTTGTTACATTGCGAAATCAGATGCTGAAATTGTGTTGAATCAGGTAAAATATATACACTTGCTTATTAAGGCTTATCGCTTACTATCGCCTTAAAATTGTAGCCCCATCTGAAAGCGAAAAACAAAACGTATTGCTTTTTACATACGTCTATTAAGTATGTAGTATATTTCAAAACTATATTCAATTCTACAAACCTGTTACGTTCTGTTTTTCCTGACATTAAGTGGTACAACTGATATAGAAAATTAACTAAATAACTAACAAAAATCCACTTCAAATTCAAATTCAAACATAAACGAAATTGGACAATTAATAAATGAAGAGGAAAATGAAATATTTAATAAAATACAATGCAAAGAACATTTATTTGAGTGAATAACTTAAATTCTCAACCCGTGGTAAGGTTCAGAAAAACAATTTGTTTGTACGTTCACTCGAACAAGCCTTAGAGAATAGACCACTTGCGCGCAGCTATTTGCTTTTCGGATATTTTTGTCAGCGGTCGATCATACTATCATCTGTGCTGAAATCACACTTGCTTATAAATATTCAGTTCGACTTTGCTATGTCGTTCAAATAGTCTCGTAATTTCCTTTACGAAAATTAAAACTTTTATTTCGGAGGGTAAAAATGTAGTATGTGATCCCGTTATAAACTTGATTACGCTATGGCTCCTGTGGGCGGACGCTTGCGACTCATGATGTATCTTTAAAATGATCATCGGGCGGTGCAAGCAAATCTACTAACCTTCCACTAGGAAGCCTAGTACCAATACTAATCAGCTCCATAAGACCATTCAGAGTGGCCAAATTCCAAAGGATAGCCTCGCTTAGAACTGACTGTCGGGAATACAAGGACGCCCTTAATTTATAGATAGAAGCTTTAAGTCTACTACGACTTATAAAGCAATTTCAGTCGATTAGCTCTGTCAATATATCACAAAATGCTTTGCTTTTAGTTTAAATAAGAGGACTCTCCTTTTTTTGAGGGGCTGCAAGTAGTATGCACTACGCTTTTGGTCGAATTGCCAAACAAATAAACAGGTGTAGTTGGGTTATGGAAGCTGGAATTTACGTGGAACTCTGAAATAAAGGTATATATGCTGACTAAAGATTGCTATCTGCTTGTCTCATACAGTATCGCGTATTTGGTTTTTTCTTATGGGCCTTGTTGTCAACTAAATTTATGTGGCGCATGTGTTAAGGATGTCGTGGTCGACGAGGCCTACCTTGTCTTTTTAATGGCAATACTCAAGGAAATCTGTAATCTCCATTAAGCACCGCTTGCTGTTTTTTTAGTAAAGGTGGTTTTTTCCTACATGAAAAATATTTTTGGTTCTAGTGTATTGCAAGATGCAATTTAACGTTAGCAAGAAAGCTAATTCCAGTACCCAAACAAGACGTCATCGTGAAATCCTTGTAAACCGTGCTCAGTCTCACATTACGGGCTCCGGCGCACATCGTGCCCGTAGCGCTACAAATTTTTGAACGCTTATGTGTCAATGACTTCATAAAGGTATCATTTTAATTTTCATTAAGTAAACATTAAACAGTGTCTAATAGTAAAAGAAAAAAACTGGTAACATTAACAATTAACTTATCAACACATATTTGCTTCGAACATTATGTTTTTAATATTCAATATACAATACGTTGAATGATCGTTACATAAAATAATGAAATTAGCTTTTTTTTAATTTACGGCTTAAAAAAATATCTCTTTTAGTTGATTTTAATAAAGTGGTACTTTAAGTTTGCTTCATAAAAAATGCCCGTGTCATAAAAGAATTGTCTTATAGACTATCCAAATATTTTGAGCGTTAGTTCGGGGACTGAATGAACATAGAAAATTGATGACTTAGTTCTGAACTGTACTCAGTGAGTCAAGTTGGCCATTGCCCGAGGGTGTACATATCACATGTGTGTATACATTCTGAATACTTAGCAGCTCTATTCATTTAATGCCGGCGTTCAAACCCTAACTGATATTTATCACATGCTTCAAGCAATGTATAATTAAATGGCCCTTTACTTAACCTCAGCAACCTCCAATAGTCCTATGCATATTCAACCCGCACGACATATTTTCCACCTGTCGGATAAGAGTCCATGTATTGCAGAATTCGTAACTAGTTTCGTTTGAGCTACTCAAGGCTAATCAAGGTCTCCCAAGTGACGGTTCGTTCCACTTTATGTGGAAGGTACTTCGAAACATTATAATCACCAATTGTTATGGCGATGCAGTGGATGTACGAATCATTCGCTCTCACAGATATCGGATAACATTGGCTGGGTGCAGCCAGAGGGCCATTGGGGGGTTTAGGCAGAGTGCGAGTAACAAACCTAAACATGCTCATAACCACGACTATCCAAAATGGCGCGCTTCATTTAAACAGTGATTAGAAGAGATATTTCATGTAGCTTTGCTGAGAGCACTTTTAGGATTGAGCCACATCTGAGGCTAAAGTATGCCACCTCAAAACCAGTGACCCCGTTACAAAAAAGAACGAGAATAGTGCTCTGGTACTTTATTTGGCACAGCTTATGTACGCACACTTTCAACTGTAGTAAGGTGAACGACCGAAATAGTAGTATTCCTGAAAGCAAAGTTCAAAATTGATAAAGTTTGAACTGAGTTTGAACATGGGACAGGAGATAGGTCATGACTCCATAGCGGTCGTCTTTTCTCAATACTGCTAGTAAATATATCTGTTTCTACCCAACAATATATGGTAGGAGTTTTTTTGTTAAACGTCTTACCAAAGAATAGGCATACAATGCTTTTAAACTCAAGGTGTATTTTCAAAAACGGGCATTAATTATTTATTGAGTCGTCTACTCAATGCTGCACGAACATCTTTGATGCTTAATGATCATGATATGTATTAAAAAGAAATTGAAATTTGCAGAGAGTTATGAACGGCTCTTTTTTTATATGGTGCTACAGTTACTAGGAAGGCAACGCTGACATAAGATGGTGGCAGACACAACTCGGTGGGATCGACAACGGACGATCTAGAAAGAGCGTTGGACCGAGCATCCGCTTAAATTTTCAGATAGACAGGTGACAGGGAACCGGGAAAAAATTTGTCAATGGACCCTCAAGATCGCTTCCTAAAGCTCGGTCGGTCGTACCCTGTCGTGCCATCAACGCCGACCGTTCATAAATGTTACATGACTTTGATGACTTTCATTGATACTTAGATTCACCTACATCTAAGTGTCATTATTAAGTGTCATTACGCTTCGTGTTTTTGTCAAATGTTCGACCTACTCATCGAGTTGATCTACTTCAGTTAGCAAGGTAACATATTTATTTGCGATATTTACGTTTGCTCGGATGATCCAGATTTTCTCAATTTAGATAATCTACCCAAGCAAGTGGCTTACCTCAAGAAATGTAGTCTAATGCGACATAACGACAATAGATTTCACAAATTTGACTCTCGTATTTAGCGTGGACAAGCGGTGAGTGACGAGAGCTCCAAAATGGCGATAGTGGTAATAGCAATAATGCATTACTTTAAGCACTTTCGCTACGAGTCATAAGTCTGCCACTAGATACCATGATCTTAAACTAAAACCGCCTTTTTTATGACTGTTATGTTTATTGTAGTCAAATGTTTCAATCACCACCATAACATGAAGTACAATCGGTAGTATTAAATAATATATAGTATTTGTATATATGGGGCAAAATGCGGACAAGATGATAAAAACATGACGAGAATACTATCCCAATAAAAAGAGTTAACGCTCTAACGTTCATATATCATTTTCTACAATAAGTGTAGAGCTGCAAAATAATCTTTGGGATGCATTCAACCGAAAATAATCCATTGGATAAAATTAACATGTATTATGGAGTCGAATTATAGAATATTCAGCTAATGTGTGTTTGAAATATAATGGGTAAATGTATATAGACATGCATGCAGAAATATAAACTCTACGGAAGAGTGTAAAAGATGCTTTTTGTCAACAATAAATAAATTAAGCTTGATGAAGTGAAGCATATGTTCACTCGACTTGCTAGGAAATATCATGAACTGTCCACATTGAGTCTCTTTTTTTTGCTTAATACTTAAATACCTATATCAAAATCCGCGTGTATTTACGCTTACGATTGAAATATCACAAATGATCTACTACGATTTTTGCGTCGAATTTTCTATGTTTGAAAAGCAGCGTTGTCCACAGCAATCCAACTATCGTTTCGTCCGCCATTAACAGCTGTCGTGGATTCAATCTTGCAGCGCAACTGCCCTCAAACACCACGCGCGCCACCATTCGCATGGACCAATCGCTACCAACACGCGTTCACTTTCACTACGGCAACCAGGGTAAAACCTACTATTTCTCTTCGTTTTTTCTTTTCGTCATTCTACGTTGGTGCATGTATCGCCAGCGTCCGCTGCAGGAACGGTACAGGCGAGACGTCGGCGTAACCTCTCTTTTATTTCCCAAATCCTTTTGGCAAGCAAGCATCCTGTTCAGACCCTGATTCTCGTATTCCCCAGTCTCCCAGGTCCCCAATGCAGCGAAGAGAGTTACAAGGCAGCCAGCCTTTCTGTTAGCAAGCACAGTTGAACGGCGGCTTTTCACCGTCTATCCTGGAGTAACCATAGAAACCCGTATTCCGTGTTCAGAAAGTGGCAGACCCGTCTGAGTAACGTTCACTGAATGCTGAACGCAAGGCGGAATCCCTAGACCAGCCTTTTTTCGTCACATGCCGGTACATGGTTGGGCTGATGTGAGCTGCATGTCAGATGAACCCATTCAATTAGCAGAGTTAATCCCTTGCATCGATGATTCTAGCTGCCGCACCTCGCATATCACAATACGGTTAAAAGCCGACGGTAACAGCCAGCTAGGATGGCAACAGTTCACGAGGAGGATGAAAACAGATAGGTAATAGCTAAGATAAAAGGAGAACAGGGTCACAAACTAATACCCGGAAATTCAATCACGTGATGGAAAATATATATATATATATATATATATATATATATATA
>MNPL01004488.1:0-10015 GCA_002081605.1 Tropilaelaps mercedesae
ATATATATATATATATATATATATATATATATAGCCCAATGGCAGGTCTTGTGTGAAGTATATTTTGAGACTTCGGCCAACTCAATGGGTGCGGATCCGGCTGTTAGCGTTCACTGAAAATAATTTAAGTGACTTATTTTACTCCAGATTACTTGTTTCCTATATAAAAACACTAAGCTTTATTTTTTTAAATTAAAGGGGTCTATGTAGTACTGGCTAGATAACATGATCCTGAGATACTCCCTTGGCGTCGAAAACCGGCTTCCGCACATACCTATATGGTTTTATTTTCGTTCCATTCTTAACGCGTAAACGTCTGTTCGAGTGTTAATAAATTGCCTTACACCTCCTCGTTAGCGAAATCCGCAGCGACAAAATGCCAGAACGCCAAGTCGAGTCCTCAGGGCCCCACGCGTCGACTTCGGTTGTTAAAGTTGAATGCCTTTTTGTTAATGACCGACTTTGTAATCGCAGACTCAGGCTACAACTCGCACAGTGTTTAAGGTGTAAACTAAATTAATTACCACTTGTACGAGAATTTTGTAGAGCAACAATTTTATCTTCCTTTTTGAGCATTTACCAGTATATTGCTTCAATCCAGAGTAACGAAAGTATATGCGTCGGTGTTCAGTGTGCTAAAGGCTGGACATATTTCTGTAAAACGTAGTTTGCATCGTAAAATCGAGTTTTGCTTAGTTTAACTCACACCAAACGAATACATGGTTTGGTGTATAATCGAGTTGACTTGCTACGAATGGAAACCGTGTATACCATATCGCGCCCATGCAAAAGAACGTCGTTCTAAAAGCTGTCAACTATGTATATCATAGAACAACAAGCGTTAGCTTATGGTGTAAATGATTTTTTAGCAATGCTTTATTTAAGCATGTACGACTGACAAGAGACATTACATAAAAGTTGTGGGCTGCTACGTTGCATCGGGCACCCATGAAAATCTGGCGAAATTTGCTTCGGTCTCCAAATAAATACTCCACATATAGTGTTTATGCCCAGCTAGTTCGTGTATCAATTGGATAAATGGTAAGCTACTCGCAAGTGATAGCAAAGCAAGTAGATAAAAAGTGACTAAAGGTGTAAATTAAGAAAAGGAAAAGAACATGCAACTGAGCACGAAATAATGAAGTGCTATACGAAAATGTTGAACAAGATAACCTGAATAGTGACACAACTATTGGAAACCACAATAATTGCCGTGATCGTAATCATTTTATGTTATTAAAATACTCCCGTTTCAGACTTACAAAACGTGTATATGGAGAGCCCCTAAAACGAAAGATATTATCACACTTAGGGACCACTATTAGTTGCCGATGGGAGGTGCTTCAGGACATACACCTACAGGGTAGTATATATATCGCGCTTCATATTGGCCACAGAAAAGGATTAAAGTTTTTTCCAGCGTTTAAATTCATAAAAACAGGTTATATATCCGTTGCTTAAATGCTTACTCATTAGGCTACAGGTGAGGCGTGCCTCGGCTTAGCTGTCGAAATTAAGCTATCGATTAGCTGGTCATAATGCCAAGAATAAAGTCTAACGTGGTTCTTCAATATTTTTTCTTTGTCCGTCTCCCTTTACCTGTTATTTAACATGCCGTCTCGTGGACGGACATCAGCAGTTGCATTCTGGACGAACTGTTTTCATTGCTGCTTATGACCATTGGTTTGCTTGCTATGCGATTTTTTCAGAGAGACTACATTGCTCAAGACGATGTTTATCTCAAAACCATTACTCGGTCGGAGTTCTACGGGGCACACAAGAGTGAAGGTGGCCAATCCTCAACTTTCTATCTAATTTCTTTTTTTGTTAATCATGAAGTCGGGTATATTTGATTATGATATTGGATTCTGAAACTAGAAAGAATGAAGGGATGTGCTTACATTGAAACTTTCGAATATTATAGCATTTAAAAGGTAGGGTATCTCACAGTTGTATGTTGAATATTTTCAATGTTCTCTTCTTCTGTCGTAAAATCGAGCGCCAACTTTCCCAAGGGACTTTTGGTCACCAAGCTAGCTAGAGTTGGCGACGAGTAAAATACGAGGACGTCCACCGCTACAGAAGCGTCGTTAAACCAAATAGGTGCGCGAAAAGCATTTAAGCACATGAGGAAGCCTAAAGAGAGCTGTTTTTTTGCCAATCGACTAAGGGAAAGAAAGCGACGTGGTCCGAAGCAAGCTGTGGTGAAGTAACTCGAACTGAAGGAGATGTTAAAGCGGCTTTGCCGCGACCGTCGACAGGGCCCCATCGCCGGCAACCATAGGGCACCGAACCATTTACATCACTGCCAACCGAATAAAAACAGCCCTCCGATTACGAATATACGGACGGCCACCTGTAAAAGAGTACTCACCAAATATTGTTTAGCCAAAAAACCATAGCCAGATGGCCCTGGGAGTTTGGACCAAGAGGTGGGTTTCGTAACATGTATGTATTTTTACCTAAATTTGCTTGGAATAGAAAAACTTCCTGTGATATAGGTTGCCTTTGTGTCAATAATCGCTGCTATATCATGAAGGCGGGCAACCTTTCCTACTTATACAGCTGTACACTGTAACAATGAAGTCGGTGAGAATAGAAGCGAGCCGTAATATTTTTGGTAGACTATACTAAAAATTAGCTGGGTGCTGCAGAGAATAGCTGTTTATAATCCAATTTGTGGCAAATGAAAGTTGCACAGCATTTGATCAATTTATCACCGCTAGGGACTTTGCTATAAGTCATATAAAAGCATAACTTCGCCTAAGAGCACAAAAGACAAAACGCTATTACAGCACACATGAACTAATTTATATAAGTTAGTGCACTTTTTTATTTTATTTTACAATTTACATTAATAAAAGTTTTCTGAGAATATTTTTCTCAATAAATGTACTATATTCCAACTACATCCTAGAAGTTTAAAGTTGAAAATGAAGAGCAACTATTTAAATCATTGCCTATGACACTAGCATAACTAAGAACGGTCGCTTTACTTACTTCTGTTTATACACAGTTAACTTCTCTTAGATCCCATACCACACACATGTATACACAAGCGCACAGAACGCATACATCTCTCGAGCATTAAGATTACATATGTAACCGGATATCTACGATGCCTACCAACGTCGTGTTTTCCCGAGCATGCAGCTGAGATATTGTCTGGTTTATTTTGCTGTGTGTTGCCGGCCATTTAGGCTCATTCTCCTCAGGTCGGCTCCGTCAAAGTACGTATGGTTTGAAGGTGCAGGTGGAAGAGACACCTGTGTCCTACTCTCCTGCCATTGGTATCTGCCATGGGCAACAAGCACACTAGACCGATTCGGGCTTCTTCGGGCAGTCGACGTAGACAGTTGAGCGCATGCTGTGCAGAAGGGATTACAACTCGAGGGGAAAGTATTTAGAAGCTAGAAGAACCCCTCTTTGGGATTGCTTCTTCTTCTTTCTCTTTTTCTTATTAACTTTTGCGGCAGCATACACCACACGCAGGAGGCGTTACACTTCGAAACAGACAGCGTTAGCGCATTGTGAAGTATGACTACTATTGGGGAACAATTATTCTTGCCAGCTTTCTGCTCCAGGCTGGGGAGACTCATGTCGAATTAGCTAACTTGGCAATTTTAGTCTGATGCAGCTGGACAATAATGAACGTTCTAATTGTACAATGCTCAGGTAGCGCAATTATAGCGCTAATAGCGATAATATCCGTAGGTAGTGTCGTACTGTGCACCCAATAAA
Organism: Tropilaelaps mercedesae; assembly: GCA_002081605.1. Taxonomy (NCBI): domain Eukaryota; kingdom Metazoa; phylum Arthropoda; class Arachnida; order Mesostigmata; family Laelapidae; genus Tropilaelaps; species Tropilaelaps mercedesae. The sequence goes on from MNPL01004488.1 coordinate 3,742, forward strand.
GTACAAGAGACAAACGCTTATTGGATAAATTACGTTTAACTCTGCTACTAGGAACAGATTTCTAAATTGCGCTATCGCTTTAACTTTGTTTAATAGTCGAAGTGTTCGTTTGCATATATGCAACCTTTGACGACCATGTCTTTTTTTTAAAGCTGACCATTAGCCAACATTTAACGTCCACGGTAGCAGTTTTTTCATTACTTCGTAAGACGGACCCCATATAAAATGTAAATATGCACCGGCGGGGATCGAATCCGTGCACCTACGTGTCTCCTCCACTCGCAAGGCGCATACGAATGCACCAAGCCACCGAGCTCGACTTTGACGACCATGTCTATCATTAGCAAAACGTCTATATTAAAACGCAAGACGTTGACAATAAAAGGTGACGAAAATTTCTGTTTGATTAAGTCGACATATCAACTCAATATACTCAGTCAGCTTTAGGTTAAGTGTGTAAGCCCAGACTGTTTTTTTTTTTTGTCATAAAAATTAACACATCATTATAGTTTTATAGGTAGTGCGGGACACGATTTCATGACCTTGGAAAACGATGATAGCTACTAAAAGAGCTTTAGCAGGGACCATTAATGTATTTTCCAATCGTGCGTCCATTAGGCGCATACGTATATACTTGTTGTATCGATATTGCAAACTTGACTCCACTCATTGTAATATAGACAGCATAATAATCAGCTATGGCGATTATCCAATTAGCAGATGTACTGATTCAAATTATTTTATCATACAAAAAATAGTCATGTTATCATATATTATAAACAGTACACATTATCTCCCCACATATTTTTATAAATCTTGAAAACAATTTTGAAATAGAGACAAAATTTGCTTAATAGACCCCTCGTCGTTCTTTAAATAGTAGCGATAGTAGAAAAAAAGGGATCTTCTGACTTGATATTTTGTTTCATTCCTTTGTGCTTATATGAATAGTCTACGTCGTCGGTCAGTAATTGGAGAGCACCTCGTGATTGATGTGATAGCCCCGTTCTACATACCGCTTTTTTCTAAGTGGGTATACGCCCATTCAAAGCTGTTCTACACACCGTACCTTTCTTTTTCATTTTCTCTTCTACTTTACTATAACGTTTTGGACGTGACTGACGTGTGCATCAAAGTGTTATTGACACCTCAGTACCTTTCTCATTGAGACCGCCGTTTAATGATACCCAAGGATACGAAGGCTGGCAAACGAGCTACGTATTCAATCTGGCAATTCAAACGTAATATGAAGAAGTTAGCCAACCTTTCGCTTGTGCTCAATTCTTCCTGTACAAGGCATATAGGCGGTGCCTCAACCCTTGTCACCATACGGCTGCAAGCAACGCGTAGGGGCCTTTCAAAAGCCCAATATGTATCAAAGTTATACACTGAGGTTTCTCAAGAAAACCTTCTCTATGACGAGCAACGCATCTAGATGGCGTTTACCTTAAAGTTCAGCAGCTATTTGTCGAAAAACAATTCAAGTTGAGAAGCAAAACGCGATCTTTTTTTACTAACGTGTGTCAATGTAGGGTGGTAATATACGTTCATCCACCAAGGCAGCTGAATTATCCATAAACCAGAAAAACAAATATTGCCCTTGTAATGTCGCTTCATCTATTACATTACAAACTATCAGTAAGTACGTTGACCCATGATGTTGTTGGAATTTTATATATTGCTAAGAATAGCCTGCACAACCGGTGTGTAGCTAGCGAGTGTTCTGTTTTAAACACTGACGGTAGTTATTGCCAGTAGAATAGTATATTTTAACTAAATGATCAGATCCAGCAAATCTTAAGTCAGTTGAGTACACATTACATGGAAAATTGCACTAATAAATAATAGTAAAAAAGTATGGAAGTGAGAACATGCCCTATTAATTTACCTAAATTGGTTTTGGGAATGGCGCCAGATCATACACTACCAGCCTTGCTTCGACGATCCGGATGTAATCGACTCAAAAGTATATTACAATAGAGTAGGAGGGAAGCCGCAGAAATAATTTGAGATCGCCTCTAGTTTGAATAGGAATCCTCTGAGATAAAGTGGTTTCCGAAGTTCGAATGCAATAAAATGAGTGTTCTAAGGTTGGCTCTAAGATCCCAACGCAACCTAATTTACAATATTTATGGCAACAAAGACACCCGTGAAACCACGTCAACGTATACTGAAACAAAAGCCGCACAGCTTAAATGCGTATTCGGACTACTCGTATATTCAAATTATGCTGAAAGGAGGCGGGAGATTGGAAGACCGGGCCAGCATAAATATAGCTCACACTACATTAGGAGCGGTACGAGTGAAAGATGATTGTGATCCAACCATACACATAAATACGATGCCTGTGCACGTATGCGCACGAAGCATTTCCATGTGACAGACGCACGGAATACTGTGGCCCCACTGCCCTTCATCGGGAATAGATTACCAAGTCTGTTATCGATAATTCAGCAGAGGGAGAAATAAAAGCGAGTTATTCACGTGTGCTGGGACTCTTTCGGGACTACGATGACGGTGGTTTTGATGGCTAGTATTTGTGGACTATCCCGTCGACTCTTCTCTCTGACCGCACTGTAGCCAGTTTGCTATTGCTTGTTGATACGCTTCATACGCCAGCGGCAAGCATAAGTCACCCCCTCTAAATGACTGTGGCAGCACCGTTCATTAGAAGACCCTCTGACGTAGACTTTCGGAACCTGCTGAACCCATGACGTAGCAGAAACGCGTGTAGCACGAAGCAAGCAAGCAAGCAGGCGAAAAAAGTCTATATTGTTTGAGCTGCTGGACTGAATTGTTTGGTGCTATGGTGGTCTAACGACGGAGTATACAGAGCTCGTCATACGGAATTCGTTGGGGAGTTTGAGACTTCGGGCCTGACGTCGGTACGGGAGCCAGAAACCGTCATGAATACCGAGAGCGAGAAGAAGAGAGGGGGTGCGAGAGAGAGAGGAGGTGGAGTGGCGATGGCGCTGGTGTTGCCCGTAGCTGCTGCAGGGTCTATGGCACTACGGTCCGTCCCGTCCCGTAGTGAATAAACGCCGAATAAACCTTCTGGCGTCGGCCAGTCCCCATCTCGGCCTCATTAGCATTTGTCCGCCGTTGCTTGGTGGCACAGAAGCTCTCCAGAAAAAGAGACGGGTTCAGAAGAGAGATGCGAGGAGAGAGGAAAACGTCGCCAGACTGCTGGCAATGAATCTGAGCCTTGATCGCTCAAGCTGACCCCCGATCGTTCAGGCCGGACTAACCGCCCTCGTCACCCAGAGCCAATCGACAATCGCTCGACAACGAACAGCGCGTTGTTGCTAGTTGATATTGTCGTCGTCGTCGTCGCCGTCGTCGTCGTTGTTGTTGCCTGTTGTCGTTGGTCAACGACACCACTACGACGGCTGCCCTTGTCGCTCCGTTGCTGTGGGTCGGTTCTCGATTGTGAGACTTCCTTTTAGTTTCTCATTTCTTCGAAATGCCGTCACTTCTTCGCAGCATAGAGCTGGTGATCTGGTCAAGCATGAGAGGTGATTCGTGAACGCCAGGGAAGTTCAGCTGGAGATCTCTGAGTCATGCCAAGTGCGAGTGATATATTGGCACTTGAGCTTGAAGGGACATGTGTTACGAATAACTAACGTTTATTTTCGGATATGGATGTGTGCACTTGTGACGTAGAGGTACTAGGCAATTTGATATGAGCATAACATAGTACACCACCATAGGCTCTATATTTTGAACTAAGATTAAGCTCATTACCAAGCCCGTACCAAGGGAAGTGTCATCGATGAATTGCTCAAGCATTTATTAAACAAGTCGGTAAACTTAGTGCCCGACTAGGATATGGAGCGAGGTTTATGTAATTTATGAAGTTGTAGGGTCAAAATTAATTTGGAAATACGAATTCTGCGCTTTATATGTGACAGATCTTGCATGTACGTGTTGCTAAAACTGAGGCTGAGACGATAAATCTGAACGTTCAGAAAATAAGACCAGTCGTTTTCCTTACTAAGCCCTTCGGAATTCAGAACCATCTGTAGCAACTTCCCTTCATGTGTACGAATAGTCTACCTAAAAAAATCACTCTCCTTTAAAAAAGCTGATGTGAGTATCAGAACACTCAGACTCCGATAAATACTTCACTACTGACAGAGATGCGGGCGACACAGCATCTGCCAACAGCTTTATAAACAAACTTCTGCTCTCTACCTAGCGAATAACGTCGACACAACAAATGCCGTCTAACTGTACTTCGGATCGATGTGCTGCCAAGCGTGTACTCGGCAGCATCCTTTACCCGCAGCACCTTTAAGGCGGCAGTTAGTTAACGGCGGTACGAGAACTATCGCAGTAGTACAAAATAATCGTGACTCCTGTTGAATGCTCGTTTTGATAAATGGATGCGGGCCTGGATCCACAAACTAAGGACGGATGTAGTGTCCCGATGACGAATAGTGTGAGCCTAGTTTGCAGAACTTCACCTACTTATAATACATCCCTTCCCTCAGCGGATTCTTTTATTTGTCAGCCTTGCCGTCACAGCTACCCCCGGCACGAGCTAACACACTGCGCTTGAATCGGACATAATATGCGTATGCATTTGTAGAATGAATAAAAACTACATGGGCTTATTTTTTAAAATATGTTCTAAACGCATTGTACTTGATAGGCCTGAAATCCAATTTTACTATAGTAACAAGCGAATTACTGGCAGCATATGGATGGCAAGGCTCTATTTGCAAAGTTTATATATTTATTAGTGGATTTTTAGGATATTAGTGGTATTTGATCAGTTTTGAAGATTAATTAAAATAAGTGTAGGCGGAATATTTCACATTTTTCTTGTTTTAACACAAAACTGAAAATTTTGAACGCAATGTTATTGAAACAACGCACGTTTTTCATTTTTTACGGTTTACCAAAAGACACACTTATAGGGATATTTGAAACCGAAGCTAAATGACATCGACGTGAGTGACGTTTGCCACTTCCTACGTCCGGTTCTGCCCCTTGCACAGCCTGCAATCTTTTACTGTTATCTTTCTTTGAATGAATAACCATAATGAAATCTCTTTATGAATCTTCGGAAAGGCTTATTAGAAAACATGTATGGAGCTGTAAGCAAAACACGCACAAATGACACAGTCTAAACGAGTTTTTCATAATATATGTTTGATCTTTAGCATTAAATGACTTTCTTTTTCTAAATGCATGGTAGTCACTCTCACTATAAAAATCCTAATAAATTTTGCGTTAACATTTCGAAGGAAATGCATCGACAAAGTTTTTCTGCAATTCACTGATGGCTCAGACTAATTATCACCGCTCAAAAACCGGCTACTTGTCGTCGAATCATATTACTGGTTGATCAAGCCCGGTTGCTTAGTGCATTTGCGCACGTCTTGCGACCGCAGGAAATACGTAAATGCGGTTCGATCCCCGCCGTTGCGCATTTACATTGATGGAGTCCATCTCACGATACCGTGGGTGCTAAACGTTGGTAGCTCTGAAAGTCCATTAGTTAATGGCGCCTTGTTTCACATTGACTAGATCAGTAAAGACAAAACAGATTAAACAAATGCGTGACGGAGACGTGTACTTTTGTTCGTGTGCACAGAAGTCGACGAGTTTTGTACATGCCACTCATTAAGTGAGTCTCACCGGGTCAATTTTCTGTAACCGATGCTGCACGGTGATTAATAAAAATTTTATCAAATCCGTGAATTGCATTACCATCCGTTTACTTTGGGCTCTCTGTGTTTGGTCCTCCTACTGTCAGAATAGTTTACTCTCTTGCTTACACGTAACGATACGACCAATGCGGTCATTTCCAAAGCATTGGGTATGTGAACACTTCTTGTAGTATCTAACAAGTCACAATTAGATCTGCTCTATTACCACTTCAGCGTTCGACACTTGAACTATTTGCTACGTTCTTGTTAATACTCCAGATTCACATGTTTATGCTCCGACGTGATAAACCTATTAATTCGGTACATTCAGAGTGGGGGCACTACATGTCTGTATCGTATCAGCAAGTTACTCGCTGTCAGGATCTCATCAGCAGCAATGACTGTTACGATGAATTTTCATGTAGATAAACACGCTAGATATGTACTGCCATAGTCCTTCTTTCTCACTAGACAGGAATCACATTACTAACGACCGAACGACTGGCGATATCATATATGATCTCGTTTGGTTGATGTTACAAGACAAATGACTGTTAATAATCAAACCACACATACATACATACACACACACATATATATATATATATATACATATA
>MNPL01004492.1:0-10543 GCA_002081605.1 Tropilaelaps mercedesae
ATATATATATATATATATATATATATATGCTCGTTTGTTGAATGGACTCTACCAATAGTACCATCTACCAATAGTAAATTCCCATCCTGAAGTTCTTGTACACGAACAGGAAAGGAAAACATTGCGATATTAAGACACAGGTTGCCTCTTGTATCCACTAGTGCTTGATAAAGAACAAGCAAGTTTCGGCGGTTGGGCAGAGTGGATGGAACGAGAACCTTGAAATAACTAATTTTTTGTCGATTTAATAGTGTTTGTTTAATTCAGTCACGTTCAGGCGAACCTGAATTCATTCGTTTCGCTTTCTTCAGTTCACAGCATTTCAATCGATAGTAAAATGCGTATTTTTAAAAGATACCTTTATTGCAGGCAGCAGATAAATTTCACCATTACATTGCATCATACGAGTTGTATGCGTATGACACGCGCGGTGCAAATGATGAGTGTCCTTATAGAGCTAACATTGTAAATGCTTTCTTTTATTGACCCTTCAGCTCGGTGATAATCTTACACTTGAAATTACACATCGCAGTTGACAGCATTTGAATATATTTTGGTTATTTACGATGAGTTGTTCATAAACAAGTGCAGACTGACATTCCCGTTAGTCATGTTGGCAGGGTGACTTTCTCGAATTCCTCGAAAAATATTTATTGAGAGAAGCAGTTTTCCAAATATTGCTGATTTTACGTCAACACGGGATGCTGAAGTTTTGTACTATAAGACAGAATTTCTCGCGATTAAAGTCATGTTGAAGGGACAACCTTTTCCGGTGTTCTCATATCGTATGTAGGGTTTTCCTAAATAGCTTTTTTGAACATAAATATAGATTTGCCTCGTATTTACCTTTGGAGGCATCTTGTAGGTTGATTCGAGTGAATTACTTAGGTAGGTCGACGATAAACACAAGAAACTATTTTTCAAAATCCTTACCGTTTTGCGAAATGTTTCCTGCAATCGTGGATCGAAGTTCGTAAAACGGAAATAAAATTTAACTGCATAACATCTAGCATTAGGCGTCTGAAATGACATAGGCGCGTCCAGATATCGCCTTAAAAAGACTTTCATCACCGAAAAGCAACCCAAGAAAACTTGTTTTCATGCAGAAATAGCTTGTTAGCGGATGTAACTAGTCCTTTAGATCATATAAAATTGAACCCGTTGGTAGTAACTTTCCTCGATAAATTCATCTTAATATGAAAATTCTAGTCTCATTTTGTAATTGTAATTGTAATTCTGTAATCGTTAGCTAAGATACCCAAGTGTGAGGAAAGCTCCATGGAGGCTGAGCGTCTACCACAAATCAGACTTGAACACGAGCGATCAACCTAGTGTCAAAGAGGATGACACGGGCATAGAGGTATTTTAAGAGTTTTGAAATTGATATCAACTGGTTTGAAGACTTGTATCGTTACATTATTTTGGCTAAATTGGTAAGATTCTCAGAGATGTCTGATGAAAATTCCAATTGCCGATAGTTTCCCTCTTTTACTAAAAACAAATGTAAAAATGTTGGGTTATTGTAACATTAAGACCCAGTCGGTTTAATCTGCTGATCAGTTAAAACGGAATAGTATTTTGAACTAGCTAGGACCGACTTTAGAATAGTTCCACCGAATTGTCATTTTGCGTACCGCTTCAGTCGTTTAATACTTGTTGCTGTTCAGTACTGTTCAATTGTTGTTATACTTTTTATTATTGTTAATACAGACTAGAGTATTCACGGTCAACTGTTCCTTAATGTAATTCCAAAGTAACTTCTGCGCCCTGATAAGTTTTGTCATTTTGTCTTGTGGCGTATCTTGAAAATTGTTAGTCCAGAATTTGTCTTAGAATGGCAACCAAAGCTAGTATTCTTACAGACTCACAACGTACGCTGGAAAGTATTTTACACTGGCCAGTTTATCGCGGTAGCTTTGATGGGCCTGAATATTTACAAAACTGATGGACCTTGGATACTTATAAAACACTCTTCGGGATGCACCACACGAAGCATGAATACTTTTGAAATTCGGATGAACACGAAGGCTGATTACGATCTGCTAGTTGAACTTCACCTTAAAATGATCTGCATAAATTCCATGTATTCGGTAGTATTCATACACTCATCGGATAATAGAAATTAGAGCTGCGTCGACAATGAAATCGGTTTGCCCGAATTAAGACCATATTAATTCACACTTGAGAGTTTTAACACAATATTACATATATTAATGACACATATATTAATGTCAATACTGTAACGTAGATGTTATGAATGTCTTGCCTGGCATACAATGTAATAAATCAAGCAGTTTAATGAATACCATAGCGCCCACTACGACGCTTTTCACTACGATTATCATTTAGCACCGCGCCTCTTATCGTGGTTATATTTTGAACAGGAAGTTAAGTATATATGCACGGACTTGTACATACGTAGATACACCCTTTTTGACCACTCTTCTCCTTCCACTAATGTCCATACACACAGCAGGATGCTCGAACATTTGTTGTTTGGCTCATTAAAATGACCTAAAAGGTCGTAAGTACAAATGTTTAATGGTAGAGAAAACGCCTTTTTTCCCGCTTGAAGCACTGAGGGAAAAATGCCTGTAATAGCTTCCCTCACTCCATGCTGAATAACACACTTTGTCACTTCTTGTACCAAAAGGACAAATATTTATTGCCTATATTCGTAATGAGAATGATGCTAATGATAATGAAAGCGATGAGTATTGCAGGAGCAGTAACATCATTTACGTCAGTCTCTACAATTTGTTGTGCATCGTTGACGTTGAACAGCGTTTACATTTGTGTGCACTGGGATTGCTGCGGCAGCGCTGACTAGTCCATTTTATTTTTGAAAATTTCATGCAGACAAAAAACATGAAAGAAAGTAGAAAGTGCAAAATGTTAATATGACTGTCTTTTTGCTATTGTCATTAGTGCCAATGTTGATCCACGTTTCTATTCAGCTAACGGAATAGTAGCAGACCAAGCCAGTGAAATTGCACATCACGATAACGCCATAAAATAGAGGAATGCAAATAATACCCAAGATACAAAAATACACCATATACACAAACGTATACAAACGCATCTAGTAATACGCATAGACACAGTAGTAAATTTAAGAAAATTTTCGAGTCACTGATGCGATCATGGCGCCGATTCACGGTAAAAAACCGCGAAAATTAAACATATCTTAAGGCGCAAACTGTTGCGGTAGCTACAGCGACGACGACAATAACAACTACGTGTTGGAATGTACCTGCTCTAGCGACCACATCAGTTCTCCTACTTGTTCCGCCTGAACCAGCCCTTTTGTGCTGTAGGAATAGACAGGAAGTTGATGATGGCATTTCCTATGCGGAGCTCGGATCATCTCGGGAACACTTTTATGCATTAGAAAATCCAGTCATCTGCTCCTAGAAGCAAATGACTGTTAGGTTAAACTGAACGATCATAATAACGGAATGGGTTAACTCTGAAGAATAGTCACAGCCGTCGAGCGGAGCAGAGAATAAGTGTATGAAGAAAGAAGATAGAGAGGTAGAAGTCTACAATGGGTATATTGTTGTAGTGGAGGAATGACAGAGGGAGCAAGTAAAAACATATTTACATTTTCATAATCCCAAAAGAAAAAGCGAACACGATTTATCATTGCAACAACCCTTCGGAGAGACAAATCAATACACAAGAGAAAGCTAGCCGTTCAAAACAGAGAGAGTGATCAAGACATGGGCACAGTGCTTAAGAAACGAGCTTAAAAAATGACAAATTATTCGCGATGTTAGCATGTCTTTTTTGTTATTACATGCTATTCACTGAGATTGGTCCAGGAATCATAAAGCCTGCAAGCAAAGAATTGAAAAGAAATTTTTTCTATCTGTCAATTCAAATGTATTCTGCCGTTTCCAGGCTTGCTGCACGTTTACACTTTGCATAATAGGAGCAACACCTGCGTCTGAATTACGCGTGTCATTGGGCAGGTTTATGAACTGTTTATTACTGGAATGCTTTTGAATGTATGCAAACGGCGCTCCATGATTTTAGGAAACTCACAAACCAGTTAAAAGTAGGCGTTTTTTACATAATTTTATCTCATGATATTTGTTTCGCTATTTCAATTCAGTCATGTATTTAAAGTAAATGTAAATTGTCATTAAAAATGACCAAATACAATAAGATATCGACCGAAATTAAAAGCACCGATAAGCTAGTTAATTTAATGATGACACGAAAGCGTAATTCAGAGTAAGCGTGGTGAACTGACGCATAACGTGACGCATTTTATACGTTGTCTTTCGTTTGTAAATCGCAAGGATAGTTACGCTTAGAATCCGTAAGCGTTACGAGGACTGCATACAGACTGCGCTGATAATTCACACGAGAATGGAAATATAGTGGCCATGTTTTGGGTACCTTTAAGGACCAATTCAGGGAACCCGTGCCGAGTTATGTAGATATTGCGCTACGCAGACAGTCCACAGACAACGAGTTGTCCCGTAAATGGGCTAGTCGATCACGCAAACTGGTAATCGTCAACAAACGCACGGGTACTTCCCTTGCATCTTATCCACTGAACGATATCTATGTAAGCCTTCCGAAAATAAGTTTTCACCTCCTCTGGCTGTTCACGCTGTGTTTAAATCTCATTTAAGGATAAGTCTCGCGACAGAGCGGGGCAGGGGAATAGCTAATCATGACGGGTAATCGGACTACTAATATCGTTATTGAGTTACCTAGCAATCCAAAACTAGATGTGTTGCTGGTTAGTGACGAAATCGCGTCGCATCCAAATGCCGTAGAACCCCGACGGTGATGCCGGTTATGCTTCTACGTTAAAACAGATAGAAACGACGACTGTTGTATAAAAATATCAAAGATTGAAAATACGTTAATAAATAAAAAGTGCTGTCATAAAACTATAATAATCCATATATCAATAATGTAACGCTAACAGTTCACGATATCCTAGAATACTTTATTTCTATTTATTGGCAGGTAAATAAGCTATTATTCATCTACAATCATAATGCCCTTTCCTATTGGCTTCTACGATCGTTGCTTATACTCGAATTTATTGTTAAGGGGCCACGCACCAAAAGTCCACATATTAACCTTTCGGTGGTCCGGTCTGCAGTCCTCCATAAAACAGTCACACCATTTTAGTGGGCCCTCTTACGCAGATGCTTGATCTGCATCGCATGGTATATAGCCTTAGTTTAATAAAGCCGTCTGTGTTATTGTTTGTCATTTTCCTTGTATGGTGTTTACCATTGGGGAAAGACGAATCTAAATTCGCCGATGTTTAAACACCGCCACTGGATTTCCAATGTAAACGACATCGAACAATATTTATCGAGATAGACGTGTTTCGGAATTTTGTAGTGTGTAAATATATAGATGAAAGTTCATGCTTCACGGACATCACCCGAGCGCCTATCGTAAATATGCCGTTGTAATTTGGTTCCACCTTAAAGCATACGTTTTATTTCGTAATGAACTTAAGAGAAAATCCTTTGAGTCAAGTGTTGTGTACGCATTGTGTCATTAATATGTTCCGTTCAATGTGAAACGTGTCTTTCAGGGCGGTCGTTCGGAAAGCATGACATCGGTGTATTCAGCGGCCGGAAGTGGTCGTTATAGGGCAGTGGCTGTAACTGGCGAGGTAAACTTTGGTCTTTCGTATGACCTCCGACAGAACGTTCTCAGTGTATTAGTACGCGAAGCGAAGAATCTAGCTGCTGTTGATGAAAAACGAAACCGTTCTGACCCCTATGTTAAGGTAAGAAGGAGATCGAAAACTACTAATTTTTAACGAAACGATCTTTTCTAAACGGCCACGTAGTGCAGCGTCTTTTAATCTACGACATATGTCTATATTTTGTTCCGCTCTCCGCGACCCTGTTTCGAAGCTAGAATCCTAAATCCACCTTATAATCTGGTAATCATTGACCAGAAGAGCATTCTAGCCTCAACGGCTGCGGTTGAACTTTAGTAAAAAGTACTAAACGAGAGCAACATACTTATTATGGAAGTGTGCCCATAGAAAAGACTTGTATCGTCTCAAATACATACGTTAGTGTGAAAGCGTTAAGTGAAAGCGTTAAGTGAAAGCGTTGCCCCTAGAAAACATATATCGGTAAAGATAAATTGCCAACAACGGCGGTAATTACAATTGTTTTTATCGTTTGCATTCACAAAACAACACAGAGAGGTCTCGAAGCCCTACCGATGTATTTTAAGCATTCTTAATAGAATACGCTCTCAGTTGGTTCACGCTTAGGGTATTTGCACAAAGGAAGTGCATCCTTATGTTGGTACAAGGTGTTGGATCCTAAAAAATTCGGCATGGATATTTTTCGCAGGTATATCTGTTGCCGGATCGTAGCAAATCAGGCAAACGCAAGACAAAGGTGCGAAAGCACACGCTCAATCCCGTCTTTAATGAGGTAAATTCATTAATAATTTATGCATTTTAGTAAAACAGTAATGAGAAATGGTCGCGACACAACCATAAATCGATTATTTTTTTATGGAATAAAAGGCGTCGCCACGGGTATATCAATAAACGTATCCACGAGGCTATGCTCACTAGAAATGAAATTAACCCACGACGGCCCGTTTCATACATTTCGCAAATGCGGCGGAAGTGCTGTAAGTATATATATAAATATATATATATATATATATATACAGAGGGGGACAGAGAGTTTGGTAAATAATATTTATTATCTGAATAAAAACACCGGTATCTTCTAGGTAAATCACATACATTTTATCTCCGGATTTCATAACACACAACTTTCTGAGTGCATGTGAAATCCGAGGAGTATCCTGACTTTTTTTTATGATACTGGACATGAAGCTCATAATTTAGAACCATTTCCTTTTGAATTAAGTAGTATCCCAGACAACCGCTTGACTACATTTTATGTAAACTACTCAAGGGTAGACTTTATTTTCATAGTGAGTTACGAACATTCAACAAATTGGTTGTTCTCTCATAATTTTCTCGCTCTCGAACAGGTGCTGCGCTTCACGGTGGAGCGCTCGGAGTTGACGTCTCGGACTTTGTGGCTTTCGGTCTGGCATTGCGATATGTTTGGTCGAAATGACTTCCTCGGGGAAGTTATGAAGGACCTGTCATCGGACATGCTTGAGACTGACACTTCGCACTGGTACCCGTTACAAGAAAGGGTAAGGTGGCATAGTTCACTCATTCAATCACATACATACTGTGTGTAAGTAAGGCCATGTCATTGCGCGATCTAATTGTGCGCATCAACTAAAGCAAACGTTTTGGTACATATCTAGGGTATGGTCCTTTGCCATTATGATTACCTTTCATGGTAACGCTCTTAGCTGCTTTTGACAGAACGGCGTAACGCTTTCCGAACTTTTCCGAATAACATAAACACGAGTTGACAGCGTGAGCGAATTTGTGAAACACACGTTTATATTAACGCTTGAGCCCCATCATGGGGAGAATAAAAGGGTCGAACAAGTAAAGCGATAGGAAAAACCTTTGGGAGCAATTCAGCTACGAGAAACGTGAACCTTGAGTTCATCTAGCTTTTAATCATGGCGGAAATTAATTCGCACGCTAATACAAAAAGCCGCCACAGTTACGATGAATTCGACGTGCAGACAGTCTAGAACTCCGCTGATCCACACGGGTAAGGCCACTCGCTTGAGCCATTGTCGAGATTGCAATTTCTGTGACTAGACTCTGTGAATAAGTCCTGTTAGCGTTGTCGCTCGTATTCATTTGTACGCTAGCAACCATTTTGTCGCCGTCAAAGCTCCGTAAGTGCTTGTTAGAAGGCAACATTCACATATCTCCTTATCGTTTGAAATACTCGAGTGCCTTCAGGCTAGGTCCAAATTAGTGGAATTTCGGTAGAAAATAGAAAATGAGTGACAGAAAGGAGTTATGTTACTAGAACTACGTAGACAACAATCAAGTTTTTATTTCTAAGCAGTATTCGATATCGTAGTATTTTAAAGACTTCACCGTAAGTATGTGTACCGCGCGCGCTTTTTATAACCATTGCTCTCGTCGAAGCAAAAATTGATTTGATTATATTTACACTGCAACTATTAGCTGCAAAACTATTACAAATACAAGTAGCATACGCATGAGACCTAAAAACAAGAGTTCGCTGCGGGTTACTAGCAGTGATTATCAAACTGGCGGTTCTATGTGCTCTATTGCTCATCCCGATATACAACCATACGTACGCGAAAGCGTGTTTACAAAGCTAGACTACTAGAGGCATCACTAATGCTATAAGCAACATTTGCGGATTTGCCATCAATCTTATCTGTACGAAAACTACAGTAGAGCAAATTCTGAGAATGAACCTCTTTTCCCGTTGTTGATGAGATTATATAGTAAGTCGAAAATCGCCCTGGTATTTGCTCCAATTATTGTTCAGGAATGCCATACTGTGGCTGATTTTTCGCAAATGATAACTGACTGCGCTGTCACAGTGAATTCCAACGATGCGCCGAAGGCAAGCCTAATTTTTATCTTATTTGGCGAAAAATTATTAATAGCAAGCGTAGAAGAAGAATGACAGTCAACAAGCGAGCAGAATTATAGTGAAAAACAGGAAAGTGAAAGGAAAAAGTAAGCAGACTAAAGAGTGGAAAACGAAGAGCCATAGCACGGGGTCGCACATAATGACCTTGAAGGGTTTCAGCCTTGCCACAAGCATGCCTGCTTTAGATAAATATAGTCTGTTATACACTAGGCTGATTACCATCTAACCTGCTTCATTTGTGTAGAATTGATTAATACATTAACAAGTTTCTTTAAAAGATACTAATGATATAGAAGAGTTTTGGGGTAAATACGTTGTAGCCGGTGTTTCGCTTCGGGAACACTCATTGGACAGCTTGCAGGAAGCGAAATTATTTATTCTTGGTAACTATGTTGAGCACTGTAAAAGATAACATGATCCACTTTGATAGATGCTTAGAGACACTTTCATTATCGCTATAAACCTAACGGTGACTTGTTTGTGTGGATTTCGGGTTTGAATTTACAGGTGAATTCTTTGGATGGGGGAACACTGGGACTTGGGGGTGGCTTCGGCCCGTTGGGAACAGGCGGAGCTTACAAAGGCGATTTTATGTTGTCCCTTAAGTGGGCTCCCCATGACCACAGGCCTGGAAGAGGCTCCCTGCATGTGATCGTCAAAGAAGCGTCCAACCTACAGGCCACTAGGTCCAATGGAACCTCGGATCCCTTTTGCAAATGGTGCGCACCCCCATTCTCGTATTTAAATAAAAGTTCACCAAAACGTAAAAAATAACTAATATTCTTTTGATAACTGTGACTGTATATTTGTTTGCAATGCAATAACGATATGCCGCAACATAAATATTTATATTACCGCGCATTTTTGTATATGTAAATATGCGTTAATATGAAAATTCGCGATGTGATTGTGTCAATTCTTACAACCATTGATCATGGTCCACCCATCCTATCTGCGTGCGCCTTATAGCTCACTCTACTGTAATTTTAAGTGGTTCACTAACAATATGCGTTCTCTACGATCGCTGTTTATTTCTGTATCGTTATCCGTGTATTGTTGGAATCATGTATTCCAGCTATCTACTGCCAGACCGGCACAAGAGCAGTAAACAGAAGACGGCGGTAGTGCGCCACTCTACAAACCCCGTCTGGAATCACCCCTTCGTGTACCACGACGTATCTTTGGCTGAACTGCGCGAACGTGCCCTCGAGCTTACAATCTGGGATTATGACAAAATCACCTCCAACGATTTTCTTGGCGGAGTTCGGCTTTCACTTGGAACAGGTTAGTCGCCGTTACGTGCGCACTTGAGTTATGTCAGTTTTCTGTTTGTTCTTAATTTACCACTTATGTGAGTTTATTGAACTCGAACCCGAGAGGGCATCGTTCGATAAAATTATGCTTTTATATTTTAGCCTCCGCATGTTTAGTGTTTTTTTATTTGGAGTGGCATTGCACTAACTCGAATAAAATACATGTGCTAAACTGCAGGAAAGTACCAAAATTCTATAGTCGACTGGATGAATGCTCAGGGCGAGGAAATTCGACTTTGGCGTCAGATGCTTGACAAGCCCAATCATTGGATCGATGGATGCCTCTTACTTCGTGCTTCTATGAATTAATCAACCGGCCAGCACGCCAAAGACCGTTTGAGTATGCAACGCAGAGACAAGCCAACGGCGCGAAAGGTGGATAGGATTATCAAACAGCGCGAAGCCAAAAGAAACATCGCCCAATAGGCGAGGTTTTACAGAAGTGTCACCTGGAACACATCAACAGCGACTGTTGGTGTGATTCTATAGAAAAATCCAGTCAAGTGCTAGTAGTGCCGTGTTTAGTGAGCTGAATTCAGCAGAGTGAAGGGTAACATGAGCAGTGAACTACGTAGAACCACAATACGTGAGACTGCGCAAAACGAAGTAAGCACATATGGTCGTGTGTATATATATATATATATATACATATATATATATATATATATATATATGTGTGTATATATATATATA
>MNPL01004493.1:0-17017 GCA_002081605.1 Tropilaelaps mercedesae
TCTTGTATGTGCTTTAGGTTGTTTGTATGTGTTTTAGGGTATTTGTGTGCGGTTCGGGTGTTTGTACGTGTTCTAGGGTGTTTTATGTGTTTTAGGGCGTTTTTGTGTTTTAGGGTGTTTTCATGTGTTTCAGGGTGTTTTCATGTGTTTTAGTGTTTGCATGTGCTTTAGTGTGTTTGTATGTGCTTCAGGATGTTTGCATGCGTTTTAGGGTGTTTGCATGTGTTTTAGGGTGTTTGCATGTGTTTCAGGGTGTTTGCATGTGTTTAGGCTGTTTGCATGTGTTTTAGGGTGTTTGCATGTGCTTTAGAGTGTTTGCATGTGCTTTAGTGTGTTTGCATGTGCTTTAGGGTGTTTGCATGTTTTAGGGTGTTTGCATGTGTTTTAGTGTTTTTGTATGTGGTTTAAGGTGTTTGTATGTGTTTTAGGGTGTTTGTAGGCGCTTTAGGGTGTTTGTATATATTCTAGAATTTTATATGCATTCTAGGGAGTTTATATATATTCTAGAGTGTTTATATATATGCTAGGATATTTATACATATTCTAGGGTGTTTTGTATATTTTAGGATGTTTGTATGTGTTTTAGGGTGTTTGTATATGTTTTAAGGTATTTGCATGTGTTCTAGAGTATTTGTACGTGCTTTAAGGTATTTATATGTTTTAAGGTGTTTGTATGTGCTTTACGGTATTTGTATTCGTATTAGGGTGTTTATGTGTTTCAGGGTGTTTACATGCTTTAGGGTGTTTGTATGTGTTCCAGGATGTTTGTATGTGTTTTAGGGTGTTTGCATCTACTTTAGGGTGCTTGTATTTATATTAGGGTGCTTGTATGTGTTTTAAGGTGTTTCAGGGTATCTGTATGTGCTCTAGAGTATCCGCACCTGTCATGTACATGTATCCTTTAGGATAGATGCACCTTTAGGGTATTTGCACTTCTAGAGTATTTGTATGTGCTCTACAATATTTGTATGTGTTTTGAAGTATTTGTATGTGCTTTAGGGTGTTTGTATGTGCTCTAGTGTTTGTATGTGTTCTAGAGTGTTTGTATGTGCTCCAGGGTATTTGTGTGTGCACTAGAGTATCTGCACCTGTAATGTAACTAGATTTTTAGGGTAAATATACCTTTAAAAAATCTGCACTTTAAAGGATATTTGCATGTGCTCTAGAGTATTTGTATGTGTTTTAGTGTTTGTATGTGTTTCAGGGTGTGTGTATGTGCTCTAGGAGATCTGCATGTGTCGTAGTGTGTTTATATGTGTTGTAGTGTATTTGCATGCGCTCTAGAGTATTTGTATGGGCCCTAGTGTAAATGTATGTGCTTTAGGGTATAAATGTGTTTTAAAGTGTTTATGTTTTTTAGAAAGTTTATATATGCTTTATGGTGTTTATATGTATTTTAGTGTTTGTATGTTCTTTAGGATGTTTGTATGTGTTTTAGTGTCTTTGTGTTTTAAGGTTTTTGTATGTGGCTTATGGTGTTTTTATATGTTTTATGTTGTTTGTATATGTTTTGAGGAGTTTGTATGTGTTTTAGAGTGTTTGTATGAGTTCTAGGGTGTTTGTGTATGTTTTAGATTGTTTGTATGTGTTTTAGAGTATTTGTATGTGTTTTAGAGTGTTTGTATGTGGTTTAGTGTGTTTGTATATGTTTTAGGGTGTTTGTATGTGTTCTAGAATATTTGCATGTGTTTTAGGGTCTTTGTGTGTGAATGTATGTGCTTTAAGTTGTTTGTGTCTTAGTGTTCTTGTATGTGCTTTAGGACGTTTGTAAATGCTTTAGGGTGTTTGTATGTGTTTTAAGGTTTGTATATGTGTTTTTGGGTGTTTGTATGTGTTTTAGCATGTTCGTATGTGTTTTAGGGTGCTTGTATGTGGTTTAAAGAGTACGTGCTTTAGGATGTTTTTACGTGTTTTAGGGTTTGTGTATGTGTTTTAGGGTGTTTGTATGTGCTTTAGCATGTTTGTATGTGTTTTAATGTGTTTGTATGTGGTTTAGGTTATTTGTGTTTTAGAGTTTTTGTACGTGCTTTAGGGTGTTTATATGTGCTTTAGAATGTTTGTAGGTGTTTTAGGGTATTTATACATATTCAAAAACGTTTATATATATTCTAAAGCGTTTATATATATTCTAGGGTGTCTATATATATTCTAAAATCTTTATATATTCTAGAGTGCTTATGTATATTTTAGGGCTTTTTTTATTTACTTATGTATTTGTATGTGTGTATTTTAGGGTGTTTGTATATGTTTTAGTGTATTTGCATGTGTTCTAGAGTACTTGTATGTACTCTACAGTATTCGCATGTGCTTTAGGGTGTTTGTATGGGCTTTACGGTATTTGTATTCGCTTTAGGGTGTTTATATGTTTCAGGGTGTTTATGTGTTTTAGGCTGTTTATGTTTGTATATGTTTTAGGGTGTTTTTATGTGTTTCAAAGTGTTTCTATATATTTTAAAACGTATAGATATATTCTAGGAAGTATATATATATATATATTCTGGAATGTTTATATATATTTACGGGTATTGGTATGTGCTTTACGGTATTTGCATGTGTTTTAAGGTGTTTGTGTTTTAGGGTGTTTGTATGTGTTTTAGTGTTTGTATGTGGCTTAGTGTTTGTATGAGTTTTAGGGTGTTTGTATCTGTTTTAGAGTGTTCGTATGTGTTTTAGTGTTTGTATATGTTTTAGGGCGTTTGTATGTGCTTTAAAATATTTGTATGTGCTTTAGAGTGCTTGTATATGCTTTAACGTATTTCGATATATTCTAGAGCGTTTATATATATTCTAGATTGTTTATATCTTGTTTAGGGTATTTGTGCTTTAGGGTATTTGTATGTGCTTTAAAATATCTGCATGTTCTTTAGAGTGCTTGTATGTGCTTTAACGTATTTCGATATATTCTAGAGCGTTTATATATATTTTAGATTGTTTATATCTTGTTTAGGGTATTTGTGCTTTAGGGTGTTTGATGTGTCGTAGGGTATTTGCATGTGTTTTAGGGTGTTTGTATGTGTTTCAAGATGTTTGTATGTGCTCTAGAGTATTTATGTGCTTTAGGATGTTTGTATGTGTTTTAGGGTCTTTGTATGTACTCTAGGGTGTTTATGTATATTCTAGAGTGTTTCTATATATTCTAAGTTGTTTATATATATTTTCGGTTGTTCATATATATTTTAAGGTATTTGTATGTGCTTTATAATATTTGCATGTGCTTTAGGGTGTTTCTATTTTAGGGTGTTTGGGTGTTCAGGGTGTGCTTTAAAATGTATGTGTTTTAGGGTGATTGTATGTTCTCCAAAGTGATTGTATATTCTCCAGGGTGTTTGTATGCGTTTTACGGTATTTGTATGTGCTTTAGGGTATTTGTATGTGGTTTAGGATTTTTCTATGTGTTTTAAAGTGTTTGTATGTGTTTTAAGATGTTTGTATGTGCTTTAGAAGAACGTTTGTAGGTGCTTTAGGGTTATTGTATGTGCGTAACTGTATTTAGGGTGTTTGTGTTTTACGGTATTTGCTTTAGGGTGTACTTTAAAATGTTTGTATGTATACTAGGGTGCCTGTATGTGCTTTAGGGTGTTTGTGTATGTGCTCGGGTGTTTGTATGTGCTTTAGGGTGTTCGTATGCACTCTAGGGTGCTTGTGTATGCTTTAGAGCGCTTGTTTTAGTGTTTGTATGTGTTTTGGAGTATTTGTGTTTATATATGTTTTATGGTGTTTACATGTGCTTTAAGGTATTTGCATGTGTTACAGGATGTTTGTGGGTGCTTTAGAATGTTTGTATGTGTTTTAGGGTGTTTGTATGTGCTTTACGTTGTTTATGTGTTTTAGGGTTCTTGTATGTGTTTCAGGATGTTTGTATGTGTTTCAGGGTGTTTGTATGAGCTTCAGGATGTTTGTATGAACTTCAGGATGTTTGTATGTGCTCCAGGGTATTCTCTAGGGTATATGTGCTTTGAAATGTTTGTATGTATTGTATTGTATTCGTGTGTATTCTAGGGCGTTTATATATATTCTAGGTTGTTTATATATTTTCTAAGTTGTTCATATATATTTTAGGGTACTTGTATGTGCTTTACGGTACTTGAATGTGTTTTAGAATGTTTGTGTTTTAGTGTTTGTATGTGCTTTAGAATGTTTTTATGTGCTTTAGGGTGTATGTGCTTTAAGGTGTTTGTATGTTCTATAGGGTGTTTGTATGTGCTTTAGGGTGTTTGTATGTTCTATAGGGTGTTCACATGTATTTTAGGGTTTTTGTATGCGCTTTAGAGTGTTTATGTGTTAATGTGTTACAAACACTCTTTGTGTGTGCTTTAGAACGTATGTGTTTTAGGGTATCCGTATATCTTTTAGAATGTTTGTATGTGTGTCAGGTTGTTTGTGTGTGCTCTAGGAATGTGCTCTAGAGTAAATGTGCCTTTAAGGTATCTTCGCTTTTAGGGTATTTCGCACGTACTTTATAGTATATCTATATGTGCTATAGTGTATTTATATGGCATGTGGTGTATCTATATTTGCTCAAGAGTATCTGCACCTGTAAAGTATATGCACCTTTATATTAAATGTACTTTAAATGTAAATTAAATGTTAATTAAATTAAAAATTAATAAATAATAATAATTAATAAGTTAATTAAGTTAAAAATTAAATGTAAATGTACTAAAGGTATCTGCACTCCTAGAGTATTTGCGTGTGCTTTAGGGTATTCGTATGTGCTTTAGGGTGTTTGTATGTGTTTTAGATTGTATGTAATTTAGGGTGTTTGTATGTACTTTAGGGTACCTGTATGTGCCCTAGAGTACTTGTATATATTCTAGGGTGTTTATATGTATTTTAAGATATGTATGTGCTTTAGGGTAGGTGTATCTGCTTTAGTGTTTATGTGTGTTAGGGTGTTTGTGTGTGCTTTAAGATGTTTACATGTGCTTTGGGGTGTTTGTATATGCTTCAGAGTGTTTGTATATTCCTTAGGGGGTTTGTACGTGCTTTAGGGTTTCTGTATGGGCTTTAGGGTATCTGTATGTGCTTTAGCGTTCCTGCATGTGCTTTAAGGTACCTGTATATTCTTTTAGGTACCTATATGTGCTGTTGTGTATCTATATGTGCTCTAGGGTATCTGCAGCTGTAATGTACCTGCATCTTTAGGGTAAATGTATCTTTAAAGTATCTGCACTTCTAGGGTATTTGCATTGCTCTAGAATATTTGTACGTGCTCTAGAGTATTTGTATATATTCTAGGGTGTTTATATATAAATTAGATTATTTGTCTGTGTTTTGGAATATTTATATGTGTTTTAGGGTGTTTGTATATGTGTTAGGGTTTTTGTACGTGCTTTACGGTTTCTGTACGTGTCTTAGAATTTTTTATGTGCTTTAGCGTTTCTGCATGTTTTTAGAGTGTCGGTATGCTCTTTAGGGTATCTGTATGTGCTGTAGGGTATCTGCACATGTAGTGTGTCTGCACCTTTAGGGTAAATGTACCTTTAGGGTATCTGCACTTCTAGGGTATTTGCATGTGTTCTAGAGTATTCATATGTGTTTTAGGGTGTTTTTATGTTCTTTAGGGTGTTTATGTGTGCTCTAGGGTGTTTGTAAGTTTTTGCATTTGCTGAAGTGTTTTTTGTGCTTTAGTGTATTTGTATGTGTTTTAGGCGTTTGTATATGCTTTAGGGTGTTTGTGTTTGTTTTAGAGTGTTTGTATATTCCTCAGGCTGTTTGTATGTGTTTTAGGGGGTTTATATGTGATTTAGGGTGTTTGTATGTGATTTAAGGTGTTTGTATGTGCTTTATGATGTTTGTGTGTGTTTTAGAATATTTGTATGTGTTTTAGATTGTGTTTTGTGTTTTAGAGTGTTTGTATATGTTTTAGGGCGTTTGTATGTGTTTTAGTGTTTTTGTGTTTTAGAGTGTTTGTGTGTGTTCTATTTTGTTTGAATGTGTTTTGCATGTTTAGTGTTTTAGAATGTTTTTATGCGTTTAGGGTGTTTGTATGTGCTTTATATATTTGCATGTGCTTTAAGGTGTTTGTATGTGCTTCAGAGTGTTTCCATGTAGTTCAAAGTGTTTCTATATATTCTAGAACGTTTATGAATATTCTAGAGAGCATATATATATTATAAGGTGTATATATATATTTTAGGGTATTTGTATGTGCTTTACGGTATTTGCATGTGTTTTAGGGCGTTTGTAAGTGTTTTAGGGTGTTTGTATGTGCCTTAAATTGCTTGTATATATTTAAAGGTGTTTGTATGCGCTTTACGGTGCTTGTATGTGTTCTAGGATGTTTGTATGTGTTTTGGGGTGCTTGTGTGTGGGTTAGTGTTTGAATGTATTTTACAGTGTTTGTATGAATTTTAAGGTGTTCGTATGTGTTTTAGGGCATTTGCATGTGTTTTAGTGTTTGTGTGTGCTTTAGAATGTATGTGCTTTAAAGTGTTTGTATGTTTTTTAAGGTGTTTGTGTTTTAGGCCTTGTAAGGGTGTTTGTATGCGTTTTAGAGTGTTTGTATATGTTTAAGGGTATCTGTATGTGTTTTAGGGTGTTTTATGCGTTTGATCGAGTTTGTGTGTGTTTTAGGGTGCTTGTATATGTTTTGAGATGTTTGTATGTGTTTTAGAGCATTTGCATGTGTTTTAAGGTGTTTGTGTTCTTTAGGGTGTTTGCATGTGTTTTAGAGAAGTTTGTATGTGCTTTAGAGAGTTTGTATGTGCTTCAGAATGTATGTGTTTTAAAGTGTTTGTATGTGTTTTAAGGTATGTTTTAGGTTGTTTGTTTGTGCTCTAGTGCACTTTTAGGGTATTTGCATGTACTCTAGGGTATATGTATGTGCTGTAGAGTATTTGTATGTGCTGTAGTGTATCTTTGCATGCGCTCTAAAATATCTGTACGTGCTCTGGGGTATTTGTGTGTGTTTTAGGGTATCTGCACCTGTAAAGTATCTATACCCTTAGGGTAAATGTACCTTTAGGATATCTGCACTTCTAGGGTATGTGCATGTGTCGTAAAATATTTGTATGAGCTTTGGGGTGCTTGTATGTGCTCTAGGGTATCTGCACCTGTGATGTACCTGCACCTTTGGGGTAAATACACCTTTGAAGTATCTACGCTTGTAGATTATATACATGCGCTCTAGAGTATTTGTATGCGCTCTACAGTATTTGTAAGTGCTTTAAAATGTGCTCTAAGGTATTTGTATGTGCTCTGGGGTCCTTGTGTGTGTTCTAGGGTATCTGCACCTGTAAAGTATCTATACCTTTAGGGTAAATGTACCTTTAGGATATCTGCACTTCTAGGGTATGTGCATGTGTTGTAAAATATTTGTATGAGCTTCAGGGTGCTTGTATGTGCTCTAGGGTATCTGCACGTGTGATGGACCTGCACCTTTAGGGTAAATATATTTTTGAAGTATCTACGCTTCTAGATTATATACATGTGCTCTAGAGTATTTGTATGCGCTCTACAGTATTTGTAAGTGTTTTAAAATGTGTGTATGTATGTGCTTTAGGATGTTTGTATGTGTTTTAGAGTAGCTGTATATGCTTTAGGTTATTTGTATGAGCTTTAAAGTGTTTGTATGTGTTTTAGGGTGTTTGTATGTGTTTTAGTGTTTGCATGTGTTTTGAGGTGTTTATATGTGTTCTACGGTATTTCTATGAGCTTTAAGATGTTTGTACGTGCTTTAGAGTGTATGTGCTTTAAAATGTTTGTACGTGTTTTAGTGTTTGTATGTGTTTTACAGTGTTTGTACACGTTTTAAAGTGTTTATATATATTTTAACGCGTTTATATATATTCTATAGCATTTTTACATATTTTCAAAAATTTAAATATATTCTAGACTGTTCATGTATATTTAAAAGTATTTGTATGTGTTTCAGAGTGTTTATGTGCTTTAGGATCTTTGTATGTGTTTTAGAGTGTTTGTATGTACTTTAGAATGTTTGCATATGTTTTAGAATGTTTGTATGTGTTTTAGGGTGCTTACATGTACTTTAGAGTGCTTGCATGTAGTTTAGAACGTTTGTATGCGTTTTAGGGTGTTTGCATGTATTTTAGAGTTTTTGTATGTGCTGTAGAGTGTTTGTATGTGTTTTAGGGTGCTTGCATGTGTTTTAGAGTGCTTGTATATGCTTTAGGAATGTGCTTTAAGGTAAATGTGCTTTTAAGGTACCTGCATTTCTAGAATATTTGCATGTGCTTTAGGTTGTTTGTGTTTTAGGGTGCTTGTGTTTTAGGTTGTTTGTTTGTGCTCTAGGGTAAATGTGCTTTACGGAATTTGCAAATTTAGGGTATTTGCATGTACTTTAGAGCATCTGTATGTGCTGTAGTGTATTTGTATGTGCTGTGGTGTATCTGTATGTGCTGTGGTGTATCTGTATGTGCTCTAGAGTATATGCGCCTGTAATGTACCTGCATCTTAGGGTATCAGCACTTCCACGGTATTTGCATGTGCTCTAGAGTATTGGTATGTGCTCTAGAGTATTGGTATGTGCTGTAGAGTATTTGTATGTGCTGTAGAGTATTTGTATGTGCTTTAGGGTGTTTGTACGTGCGAGTGTTTGTTCTTTGGTTGTTCATGTATTTTAGGGTGCTAGTATGTGCTTTCGGGTGTTTGTATGTGGTTTAGAGTGTTTGTATATGTTTTAAAGTATTTTTATGTATTTTGAGATGTTTGTATCTACTTTAGAAAATGTGTTTCAGTGTTTGTATGTACTTTAGAGTGTATGTATGTATTTTAGGATGTTTATATGTGCTTTAGAGTGTTTGTATGTGTTCTAGAGTGTTTAAATGAGCTCCAAAGTGATTGTATGCGCTCTAGAACATTTGTATGTGTTTTAAAATGTTTGCATCTGCTTTAGGGTGTTTGTATGTGTTTTAGGGTGTTTGCATGCATATTAGGATAAGCGTATGTGCTTTAGAATGTTTGTATGTGCTTTAAGGTATTTGTAGGTGTTTTAGGGTGTTTGTATGTGCTTCAGGTTGCTTGTGTCTTAAAGTGTTTGTATGTGTTTTAGAGTGTTTATATGTGTTTTAGAATGTGTGTGCTTTAGAGTGTTTGTGTGTGGTTTAGACTGTTTGTATGTGTTTTAGCGTGTTTGTGTGGTTTAGAGTATTTGTATATATTCCTATAGTGCTTATATATATTCTAAAACGTTTATATATATTTTAGGGTATTTGTATGTGCTTTAAAATGTTTCTATGTGCTTTAAAGTATTTATGTGTACATACAAACACTCTTTGTGTGTTTGTATATATACATGTGTATGTATTTAAAGACGTGTATATGTTTTAAGATACTTGCATGTGTTCTAGAGTATTTGTATGTACTCTAGCATGTGCTTTAGAATGTATGTGTTTTAAAGTGTTTGTATCTGCTTTGTGGTATTTGTATGTGCTTTAGGATGTTTGTGTTTTAGTGTGCTTGTGTTTTAGATTGTTTGTATATGCTTTACGGTATTTATGTGTTTTAGGATGTTTGTGTTTCAAAATTTTTGTACGTGCTTTAGAGTCTTTGCATGTGTTTTAGGGTGTTTGCATCTGTTCTAGGGTGTTTGTATGTGCCTTAGAATGTTTGTATGTGTTTTAGGGTGTTTGTATGTGCTTCAGCGTGTTTGTATGTGTTTTAGTGTGTTTGTATGTGATTTAGAGTGTTTGCATGTATTGTAGGGTATTTGTATGTGCTCTAGAGTATTTGTACGTGCTCTAGAGTATCTGTATGTGCTTTGGGGTATCTGTGCGCTCTAGGGTATTTGTGTGTGTTCTAAGGTTTTTGTGTGTGCTCTAGGGTATTTGTGTGTGCTCTAGGGTATCTGCACCTGTAATGTATATACATCTTTAGGGCCAAAGTACCTTTAGAATATCTGCACTTTTAGAGTATTTACATGTGCTCTAGAGCATTTTTATGTGCTTTAGGGTGTCTATGTGCGCTGGGGTATCTGTATGTGCCCTAGAAGATGTGTTTCTGTATGTGTTGTAGTGTACCTGCATGTGCTTTAGGAAATCTGAACTTGTAATGAACCTGCACCGCTAGGTTAAACGTACATTTGAGATATCTGCGTCTCTAGAGTATTTGCATGTTCTCTAGAGTGTTTGTATGTGTTTTAAAAGGTTTGAATGTGTTTTAGGGCGTTTATGTGTTTTAGAAAGTTTGAATGTGTTTTAGGGCGTTTGTGTTTTAGGGAGTTTATAAGTGTTTTAGAGCGTTTGTATGTGCTTTAGGGTGTTTGTATGTTCGCTAGGATGTTTGTATGTTCGTTAGAGTGTTTATATGTGCTTTAGAATGTTTGTATGTGTATTAGAATGTTTGTACGTGGTTTAGGATGTTTGTATGTGGTTTAGGGCGTTTATACGTGCTTTAGTGTGTTTGTATGTGTTTTAGAACGTTTGTATGGGGAATGCTTGTATGTACTTTACGGTATTTATCTGTTTCAGGGTGCTCGTATGTACACTAGTTTGTATATGTATATGTATATGTATATGTATATGTATATGTATATGTATATGTATATGTATATGTACTATGTTTGTATGTGCTTTAGAGTATTTATGTGTTTTAGCGTGTTTGTATGTGCTTTACGGTATCTCTATGTGCTCTAGAATATCTGTATGTACTCTAGAATATCTCTATGTGCGTTAGTGTTTGTATATGCTTTAGGGTATCTGCATGTGCTCTAAAGTATTTGTATGTGCTCTAGAGTATCTGTATGGCCTCCAGGGTAGCTGTGTGCTCTAGGCTATTTATGTGTGCTTTAGGGTAATTGTGAGTGCCCCAGGGTATCTGCACCTGTAATGTACCTGCACCTTTAGAGTAAATGTATATTTGAGGTATCTGCGCCTATAGAGTATTTGCGTGTCTCTAGAATGGTTATATGTGCTTTAGGGTATGTACATGTGCTTTATGGTGTTTGTGTCTCAGGGTGTTTGTATGTGCTTTAAAATATTCACATGTGTTTTGGGGTAGTTGGTTGTGCTTTAAGATGTATGTATGTGGTTTAGAGTGTTTGTTTGTGTTTTAGGATGTTTGAGTGTGTGTTAGTGTTTGTATGTGTTTTAGAATGTTTTTATGTGTTTTAGAGTGTATGCGTTTTAGACTGTTTATGTGTTTTGGAATGTTTATATGTGCTTTAGGATTTTTATGTGTTTTAGGGTGTTTGTATTGTTTTAGGCTGTTTGTATGTGCTCTAGGGTAAATGTGCTTTTAAGGTATCTGTGTGTGCTCTAGGGTATCTGTACCTGTAATATACCTGCACCTTTAAAGTAAATGCTCCTTTAGAGTAACGTCAGAGTAAAGTTAAATGTGCATTTGAGATATCTGCGCCTATAGAATATTTACATGTTCTCTAGAGTGTTTGGGTGTTTTAGAGTGTTTGTGTGTACTGTAGAATGTTTTTATATGTTTCAGGGTGTCTGTATGAGTTTTAAAATGTTTGTATGTGGTTTAGTGTTTGGGTGTGTTTTAGATTGTTTGTATATGTTTTACGGCGTTTATATGTGTTTTAGTGTTTGTATTTGCTCTAGAGTAAATATGCCCTTAAGGTATCTGCACTTCTAGGGTATTTTATTTGTATGTGCTCTAGTTTGTATGTGGTTTAGAATGGTCGTGTTTTAGGGTGTTTGTATGTGCTTTAGGGTACCTGCATGTGTTCTAGAGTATTTGTATATATTCTAAGGTGTTTGTATATATTTTAGAGTGTTTATATATATTTTAAAGTATTTTTATGTGCTTTAGAGTGTCTATATGTATTTTAGTGTTTGTGTTTTATGTTTGCATGTGTTTTAGAATGTTTGTACGTGCTTTAGGGTGTTTATATGTGTTTTAGAGTACTCGTATGTGTTTTAAAGTGTTTGAATGTGCTCTAGGGTAAATGTGCTTTTAAGGTATCTGTACTTTTAGGATATTTGAGTGTGCTTCAGGATACCTGTATGTGCTGTAGTGTATCTGTATGTGCCTTAGGATGTCTGCACCTGTAATGTACCTGCATTCTCAGGGTAAATGTACTTTTAGGGTATCTGCACTTTGCGTTCTAGAGTATTTGTATGTGCTCTAGAGTATTTGTATACGGTTTAGAGTGTTTATGTGTCGCATGGTGTTTGTATGTGCTCTAGAGCATTTGCATATATTCTAAGGTGTTTATATATATTCTAAAATGTTTATATACTTATTAGAATATTTGCATGTGTTTTAGTGTTTGTATGTGCTTTAGGGTGTTAGTATGTGTTATAGGGTGATAGTATATGTTTTAGGGCGTTTGTATGTGTTTTAGTGACGTAGTATGTGTTTTAGGGTGTTTGTATGTGTTTTAGGGTGTTTGTATGTGTTTTAGGGCGTTTGTATGTGTTTTAGCGGTTTGAATGTATTTCAGAGTGTTTGTATGTATTTTAGTGTTTGTATGTGTTATAGGGTGCTTGTATATGCTTTAGGACATTTATATGTGTTTTAGGGTGTATGTGTTTTAAAGTGTTTGTGTGTTTTAATTTGGATGTTTGTATGTTCGTTTGGGTGTTTGTATGTGATTTAGGATGTTGGCGCTTTAGGATTTCTGTGTTTTAGAGTGTTTGTATGTGCTTTAGGATTTTTATGTGTTTTAGGGTGTGACTTGTTCCAATTTTCATTTCTGCCCCAGACATTGTGTTTTGGAGTTTTTATATGTACCTTAAGGTTTTTGTATGTGCTTTAGAGTATTTGTATGTGTTTTAGTGTTTGTATGTGCTTTAAGGTGTTTGTACGTACTTTAGAGTATCCACATGTGCCTTAGAGTATTTGTATATATTCTAGGGTATTTATAGGTATTTTAGGGTATGTATGTGCTTCAGGGTGTGTGTATCTGCTTTATGGTGTTTGTGTTTTAGGGTGTTTGTATGTGCTTTAAGATATTTACATGTGCTTGAAAGTAGTTGTTTGTACTTTATGATGTTTATATATGCGTTAGTGTTTGCATGTGCTTTAGGATATCTATATGTGTTTTAGAGTACTTGTATAAATACTAGGGTGTTTATATGTATTTTAGGGTTGTATGTGTTTTAGGGTATGTATGTGTTTTAGGGTGCTTTTATGTGCTTTAGAATATTTGTACGTGCTTTAGAATGTTTGTGTGTGTTTTGGGGTGTTTGTATGTGTTTTGGGGTGTTTGTATATGCTTTGAGGTGTTTGTATTAGTTTTAACGTGTTTGTATGTGCTTTAGGGTTTTTGCACGTGTTCTAGAATTTTTGCACGTACTTAGAATTTCTGTATGTGTTTTAAAGTATATTTATGTACTTGAGAATATGTGTTTTAGCGTTTCTGCATGTATTTTAGGGTACCTGTATGTTTTTTGGGGTATCTGTATGTGCTGTGGGGTATATGCACTTCTAGGGTATTTGCATGTGCTCTGGAGTATTTGTATGTGTCCTGCAGTATTTGTATGTGCTTTAGCATGTTTGCATGTGTTTAAGATTGTTTGCGTGTGTTTTAGGGTGTTTGTATGTGTTTTACAAGTTTGTATGTGTTTTGGAGTGCTTGTATGTACTGTAGGGTGTTTGTATGTGTTTTAGGGTGTTTGTATGTGTTGTAAGGTGTTCGTATGGGCTTTAAAATGTTTGCATGTAGTTAGAGTGTTTGTATATGTTTTAGATTGTTTAAGTGTTTCAGATCGTTTTTATGGGTTTTAGAATGTTTGCATGTGCTCTAGAATATTTGTATATTCCTGAGAATGTTTTATGTCTTTTAGGGTGTTTATATGTGTTTTAGGGTGTTTGTATGTTCTTCAGAATGTTTGTATGTGCTTTAGAGTGTTTGTACGTCTTTTAGGCTGTTTGTATGTTGTTTAGAATGTTTATCTGTTTTTAAAGATGTTTGTATGTATCTTAAGGTGCTTGTATGTGCTTTAGGCTGTTTGTATGTGTTTTAGTGTTCGCTTGTGTTTTAGAATGTATGTATGTGTTGTAGCGTGTTTGCATGTGCTTTAGAATGTTTGTATGTGCTTTAGGGTGTGTATGTGTTTTAGGGTGCTTATGTGTCTTAGTGTTTGTATGTACTTTAGAATGTCTGTATGTACTTTAATGTGTTTGTGCTTTAAAATGTTTGTATGTGTTTTAAAATGTTTGTATGTGTTTTAGAATGTTTATATGTATTTTAGGGTGTTTGTATGTGCTTTAAAATGTTTTTAGGTGTTTTAGAACATTTTTGTATATTCTAGAAGGTTTACATATATTCTAGGGTGGTTATATATATTCTAGAATGTTTATATATATTCGAGGGTGTTTATGTATATTTTAGAGTATTTGTATGTGCTTTAGGGTATGTGTTTGAGGTGTTTGTGTTTTAGGGTCTTTATTTGCGCTTTAGTGTTTGTATGTGCTTTAGGGTTTTTGTAGGTGGTTTAGGGTTTGTACGTACTTGTGCTTTAGCGTTTCTGCATGTGTTTTAAGGTAATTGTATGTTTTTTGAGGTATCTGTATGTGCTGCAGTGTATCTCTGTGCTGTCGGGTATCTGCACCTGTAATGTGTCTGCACATTTAGGGTATCCGTACTCCTGGGGTATTTGCATGTGCTCTAAAGTATTTGTATGTGTTTTGGCGTATTTGTATGTGATTTAGAATATTTACTCGTGTTTTAATATATTTGTATGTGTTTTAGGATGTTTGTAAATGTTTTAGAGTGTATGTGCTTTAGGGTGTTTATGTGTTTTAGTGTTCCTGTATGTGTTTTAGGGTGTTTGTACGTGCTTTAGGGTTTCTGTATGTGCTTTAGGATATCTGAATGGGCTCTAAAATATTTGTATATATTCTAAAATTTTTATATAAATTTTAGGGTATTTGTATGTGTTTTAGAATGTTTTTGTATTTTAGGGCGTTTGTGTTTCAGGGGTTTTGTATGTGCTTTAGGGTTTTTGTAGGTGTTTTAGAGTGTTTGTGTATGCTTTGAGTGTTTCTATATGTTTTAGAGTGTTTGTATGTGCTTTAGGGTTTTTGTACGTGTTTTAGAAATTTTGTACGTACTTTACGGTTTCTGTATGTGCTTTAGGGTATCTGTGTGTGCTTGAGAGTATATGTGCTTTAGCGTTTATGGATGCGTTTTAGGGTATTTGTATGTTCTTTGGGGTATCTGTATGTGCTGAAGGGTATCTGCACCGGTAGTGTGTCCGCACCTTTAGGATTTCTGCACTTCTAGGGTTTTTGCACGTGCTCTGGAGTATTTGTTTGTGTTCTGAAATATTTGTATGTTGTTCAGAATGTTTGCATGTGCTTTAGGTTGTTTGTATGTGTTTTAGGGTGCTTGTATGTGTTTTAGGTTGTTTGTATGCGTTTTAGAGGTTTATATGTGTTTTAGGATGTTTGAATGTACTTTAGGGTGTATGTATGTGTTTTATGGTGTTTGTAAGTGTTTTAGAGTGTTTGTATGTGTTTTAGTGTTTGTAACTGTTTTAGGGTGTTTGTATGCGTTTTAAAGTGTTTGTATGTGCTCTAGAGTAAATGTGTCTTTGAGGTATTTGCACTTCTAGGATATTTGCATGTGCTCTAGAATATTTGTATGTGTTCTGGAGTATTTATGTGTTTCATGTGTTTCAGGGTTCTTATGTGTTTTAGGGTTCTTATATGTGCTCTAGTGTGTTTGTATGTGCTTTAGGGTGTTTGTATGTGCGTTAGGGTGTTTGTATGTGCTTTAGTGTTTGTATCTTGTATTTATCTCTAGGGTATATGTATATGCCCAAGAGTATTTGTATATATACTAGAGAGTTTATATATATTCTAGCGCTCTGATATATATTGTCGGGTGTTTATATATATCCTAGGGTGTTTATTTATATGTATTTTAAAATGTTTGTATGTGCTTTAGGGTTTTTGTACGTGCTTCAAAGTTTCTATTCGTGCTTGTGGGTTTTTGTACGTGCTTTAGCATTTCTATATGTGCTTGCTGTATATCTGTATCTGTATGTGCTTGAGGGTTTTGTGTGTGCTGCAGTGTATCTGTATGTGCGGTAGGGTATCTGCACCTGTAGTGTGTCTGCATCTCTAGGGTAAATGCACTTCTAGGATATCTGCATTTCTAGGGTATTTTCATGTGCTTTAGAGTGTTTGTATGTGTTTTAGAATGTTTGTATGAGCTTTAGAGTGTTTTTATGAGCTTTAGAATGTTTGTATGTAGTTTAGAGTGTTTGGGTGTGTTTTAGTGTGTTTGTATATGTTTTCGGGTGTTTGTATGTGTTTTAGGGTGTTTGCATGTGATTTAGGGTGTTTGTATGTGCTTTAGGATGTTTATGAGTGTTAAAAGTGTTTGTTTTAGAGTGTTTATATGTGCTTTAGGGTGTTCAAATGTGTTTGAGAGTTTTTACATGTTTTATAGTGTTTGTATGTGTTTTAGGGTGTTTATATGTGCTTTAGGGTGTTCGCTAGAATGCTTGTATGTGTTTTAAAGCGTTTGTATGTACTCTAGGGTACATGTGCTTTTAAGGTTTCTGTACTTTTAAGGTATTTGCATGTGCTTTAGGATACCCGTATGTGCTGTAGTGTATCTCTATGCGCTCTAAAGTATCTGCACCTGTAATGCACCCGCATCTTCAGAGTAAATGTACCTTTAAGGTATATGCGCTTCTAAGGTATTTGTATGCGCTCTAGAGTATTTGTATGTGGTTTAGAGTGTTTATGAGTTTCAGGGTGTATGTATGTGTTTCAGAGTATCTGTATATGCTCTAGAGTATTTGCATATATTCTAGAGTGTTTATATATATTCTAGAGTGTTTATATATATTCTAGAGTGTTTATATATATTTTAGATTATTTGTATGTGTTTTGGAGTGTTTGTGTTTTAAAGTGTTTATATGTGTTTTAGAATGTTCACATGTGTTTTAGAATATTCATATGTGTTTTATGTGTGTTTGAATGTGCCCTAGAGTAAATGTGCCTTTAAGGTTTCTGTACTTCAAATGTACTTCAAATGTTTCTGTCTGTCAAATGTTTGTATGTAGTTTAGAGCGTTTGTTTGTGTTTTAGTGTTTGTATATGTTTTAAAGTGTTTGTTTGTGTTTTAGGGTTTTTATAT
>MNPL01004495.1:0-23885 GCA_002081605.1 Tropilaelaps mercedesae
TATATATATATATATATATATATATATATATATGGAAACACTTTTTTACCTAACATGTGGATTATATTTTGGTAGAGTTCGGATACCCAATCGTACGATAGTGGAGTACAAAGCGATTCGGAAATGGGTTCGCTGAGAAGAAGTACGTCAAGCGTTTTGGAGCCGGATCGAGGTTACACCTCCGATAGCGAAGTCAGCACCCGGACACCTAAGCACTATTCTCACCATAACAGCGGCAATCAAGTACACAATAGTCAACAGAATAGCAGCCGTCAATTCAGCACCAACATAACGGGCAGTTGGATATTGGTACGTGCAATATGTGAATGACGGCATGCATGTACATTGTATGACCTAATCTGACAAAAGATTCTTCATGTACCCATAATCAAGTTGAATCAGCACCATCAGCAGTCCCATCATA
Source organism: Tropilaelaps mercedesae (assembly GCA_002081605.1). Lineage (NCBI taxonomy): Eukaryota > Metazoa > Arthropoda > Arachnida > Mesostigmata > Laelapidae > Tropilaelaps > Tropilaelaps mercedesae. The sequence goes on from MNPL01004495.1 coordinate 425, forward strand.
GAAGTTGCCCTAGGGGTGTTGCGTGAAGTTTTTGTTTGCTAGCATCTGTCATTACATTATTTTCAGGTTGGACAGGAGGACGGATCGCCCGCGAAGACGGGTAACAGCTCTGTCAACCAGCATACGATAAGCCTGTCAGGCTGTGAATTGGTGCCCCACGATGCGTTTGCCATGACCAAGGCTGCGCAGTGCCTCACGCAACTGGTACGAGACTCTGGGGAAGTGGTTGGTGCAGGCGTTGATGAACGAAACGTTGAGAGCTGTATCCGTTGCATACGGGTCTTCGTTGAAGCCAGCCTGCAGTCCAAGGTTCGGTTCACGATTCTCGTTCCTAGCACGGTACAATCACGGTCATTCATGTATTGGCCAAAGTTACTTATCTAACTATGACTGCGATCATTTATATAACGGCCGCATGTCCACGATGGTGGCTACAGCTCACACATGTATGTTTTCAGGGCGCTAAATTGACACCGATTACACCAGATATCACTATAAACAGAACAAATGAATGGTTTCTAAGATGCCTGCAGACGTTATCGCTTATTTGGGTAGATGGAGTGCGCTGTGGCGGTTTTTCGAAACCTTGGAAGTTAATAATAATGCTTCACGTGTTCCAGTCAAAACGTCCTCGCGCTATTAAAACATCAAGGGGTGCCGCGAAAGTGGCCCGTTCTCCGTCGCCAACGTCTGAGTCAGATTCGGACGGAGCCGAAGGCTCAAGCGCACCGCCCGAATATCCACACATTGCGGTCCAACTACTCGACGTCATGCACTCGTTGCACACTTCATGCAGTCGCATTGCCACTAGTAGTAGTAGTATTAGTAGTGGTAGTTGCAGCCGCAACGAAGTCAAAACCTTTGACATTAAACACAATACGAGCAGTGTTGGCGGGAAAAATGGTCATGAGGCATTGTTGTCTGACCCAGTTGAGCTGTGGACGCGCTGCTGGTGTCCCCTCCTACAAGGTATGGCTCGGCTTTGCTGTGATACCCGTAAGCCGGTGCGTGCAGCCGCTCTCGGCTACCTGCAGAGGGCACTCCTTGTGCAAGATTTACAGGTGTTAGGAGCCGACCAGTGGGAGGCATGCTTCCATCAAGTGCTGTTCCCGCTTCTTCAGGCTTTACTCGAACGACAGGTGTTTACAGAGCCAGCAGTGGCCGATGAGACTCGCGTACGCGTGAATACGTTACTATCCAAGGTGTTTCTTCAGCATTTGTCCCTACTGCTAACGCTTCCAACTTTCACAGCACTCTGGCTAACGGTGCTCGACTTTATGGACAAGTTTATGCATCTCGAGCAGGGTGGCGACCTTCTACTGGATGCAATCCCTGAAAGCCTTAAGAACATGCTGCTCGTTATGAATACGGGAGGAGTCTTTCGCGTGACGCATCCGGATGGTTGTTCAGGGCCATCTGAGCTCTGGCAGGTAACATGGGATCGCGTTGAGCCCTTCTTGCCGGGACTCCAAGATGAACTGTTTAAGAAACCCGAGCCACCTTTGGCGCTAGTTCCGGATACTGACCAGCCAGCTGCCGGTAAATTTCTTAAGATATACAAAAGCTAAACTCTTAAAATCAACATTGCATTGTTTTTGTAATACTGCATTGGTGATAGAAAGGAAGCAAAAGAGAAATGAAATAAGAACTATACGAATTTTCTTCTCTTGATAGTTTCTTACAGTCATTCTTTTTGCAGTTACAAGTAACAATGCGGCGCCCCAGAATGTGGAAGATATGGAAGGCGGCTTGCCGCCCGTAGTAAGCCTCGAAGAGGCGTTGGCTATAAAAACGCCAGGAAGGGTTCCTCTGTCTAGAATGATGGGCGGCATTCTCATGCAGGAAACGACGCTTACGCCGACCGGCAACAACGTGTTGACAAGCAGTGCTACTGCTGATGCTACTCAAACTCAACTACAACAACAGAGCCAGCAGCAGGTGTATCCACATCACCAGCAGCAACAGGCAACAGTGTACAGTACTAACTCTAATTGTAGTAACTATGGCCCGTTTACCCACCAACAACAACAACTATACTCTCAGCAATATCAGCAACGACCTCCTTATTCAATGGCACAACACCAGCAACAACAGCAGCAGCATCAGGAGCCATCCCAAATTCTGTTCACTGCGCAGCAACGACAACAACAGCAACACCAATGTCCGATTGCACAGTCGGTGGTACCGCAACAGTTATCGCAGGTAGCTGGCAGTTCGCACGTGGTTCAACATACAGGACAGCAGCAGATGGGACAAAACGTAGCAATGGTGTCACCCATCAGCTCGATGCCCTCCTCCCCGCAACACACGGCCACTGCTATCACTCACCAACAAGAACAACAATCTCAACAAGCACAGCAAGCAGTTGCTTGCCAACCGTTGTTAGATCGTCGTTTCAGTTACGAGCAGGTACAGCTCCAGCAACAACAACAACAATATCAACAGTACTACTTCCAACAGCCGCCACAGCATTCACAACAAGCACACCATTATCAACAACAAGCACAGCAATACTACCATTCGCAGCAGCCACAGACACAGCCATCAGCAGTGTCTAACGGTGGAGTTGGTGGAAGTAATGCTGTCGCAAGTGTTGTTTCGTCTTCGGTTCCATTGAATACTGTTTCTGTCTCATCTACAATGGGCGTAGCACCAGGTAGTATACCTGTGTACCCGAACCAGGCAGTGAGTCAGTGCGTAACAGCGACAGCCCAGCTGGCACTGGGGCAGACTCAGTCTGCATCTCCGCAGCAATTGCCGTTATTTTATAGTACGGGCGTGGCCACTCCCCAGGCAGTACCTGCCCCGCAGAATAATGTTGGCCCCGCTTCTAGCCGATTCCCTCAACCGGGGCAATACTACCCGGTGGGGCAGCAGCCGCCCCTTGCGCCCACTGAGCGCTATTAGTGATCAGTCAGACGATCAATTGTTGACAAGTCAATCACATAATGATCGACAGGTCAACAAAGTGTTGACATTTCAATCACACAATTGATCGACAAGTCAATAGAAAGTAACTGAATTGATCAGTCAACGGAACCGAACAAAAAATGCTTATTGACAGTTTGCTTCCTGTTGGAAAACTAGAGCGACCTGTTTCCTGTTGGACGACTGTTAAATATGCAGCACTTTTTATTAAATTTTTTTGGTGTCTGGTCGAGGCTGGTGACAGCGGTCGTAATGGTAATTACAACGATCATTTGAACAACTAAAACATGAATTATTGCTGTTGTTTCTAGTTTATTGCTGCATTGTAACTATACGTGAGTAGTTGGGTAACGAAAATTCAACAGCTAAAACGAACGAGGTTAATGTACGAAAAAGCACCCTAGATTGCAAAGGGCGAAATGAGACAAATCAACGGACAGATGGTCATTGTGAATGATTTACAGTTCGACGTCGACTTGTTTCGCAGTGTGTACTGACAAGACTTGATGTGCTTTGCCTAGCGGAGTCGAAACGAAGCAGCAGCATTGGTAGCACGAACGAGAATTGAACTTTCTACGACGATGTTAACAATGACAACGGTGACAGTAGTGTTTATAAACGTCAGTTAAGACAATGACATCCAAGTTAGTTCTTAATGAGTGGGTGGGGTGGAAGGTCGGACAAAGCAAATATAGCGGATATAAACAAATGAGCGACAATTATAGCAGGACAACCCACTGATAATCTAATGCTATGCGATATGCAGCAACAGCAACACTGAGAGTTGTCATCGTAGTACGAAGTGACTAGAACCAAGCTAATTGATTTTTGAGTGACCCCCATTTTTGGATTGTTAAAGTCAACTGAGGTCGGCAGAACCGTACAATGAAGCATAAAAGTTATGTAGAAGTCTACTGACCGAGCAACGCATCTTTTGTACTGATGCTTTTGCTGATTGCTTTTTTATTGATTGATGGTGCTAATGATGAGTTAGCATCTAGTGCTCTTTAAAGACAAACCATATCCAACAAAAAAAAACCGGGAGTCGTATGTGAACTTGCATGAATTTTTATTGAAGGATAGGTCGTTCGTGCATTAAATGGAGCCATTAAAAAATGCGGAATGTTTTCGTTGCACATTTTGGAACGAAAGCTAAATTGGATGAATCAATAGAAGTTCTCACAAATATTCGGAAAAAAACTGTAATATCGATCTCTCCTGAAAAAATCTGAAATCTGAAACAAATACTAATTTTGTGTTGTCGAGGCTTCGGTTACCTTTTACATTCAGCGTGGATTCAGCTTTTAGATTCAGCGTGGGTAGGGCTTTCTCAAGACTTAACTGAATTTAAATGAATTATCTTTGATAAAGATTAAGACGTGGTGACGAGTCGCGTACACATGTCCAGTATTGGCATAATTTTGCTATAAGAAATATGTGAATATTTTTGAAAACTATTCAAAGCATGTCCATGGTAATGTTGCCCAAACGATTTCGAATCTATTCCATTTCTAAACTATTCACCACTATCTAGCCTAGCCTAGAGGAACGACGAGTTTTAAGGCGGCCATGGGACAGAAGCACTAATTAGTTTTTACGTTCCTGTAGATGAAACGCAAGCGATACTGTTTAGCGTTTGAGCTATGACGCAAAAGAGGAAAATGGATAACGAGCGGTAGAGAAATAATTACTAGTCACTGTTTCGTTTGATGGTATGATCGATGGCGCTGGTGGTGATGGACTAACGTTGTAACATGATGCTCCTTATTACTGTAACTGATATTCTAATTGTAGTTTATTATTATGTGTGAGACAATGTAAGGTGTTGGCGCGTTTCAGCTGGAGAAGAGAATTAGATGCAGTAAAAGCACATTGTGCAAGGCGAAGAAGACAGACCGGATCGGGTTAGACTGTTGGAAATGTTGGGTGGGATGTGGTCGGAATGATGTTTCATTCGACCTAAATGAAGAGAAGTTAACCGCTACAGCAAGGTGTACGGCAATTGTATATGACACTTCTGGGGTAATTTAGGGAAACGATACATGAGTCAACACAGAAGCTAAAAAACATAAAAAGAAAAAAGAAAGATAAGTAAACATCATTACCTTATATATAGTAAACGTGCACACATACACAAAAACATAGACGAAAAACCCGATCTATAAATGGTGATATATAATTGAATAAATTATTTACTACTGCTTTCAAGTGAGAGCAAGAAGGGATAAATTGTAGGTTAAGATCGTCGACACACCAATGAATTTCCCGTGACAAAGGATTACACACATACATAAAACTATAAATATAAAAAGGTTGAGGGTGTAACGGATATCGTAGAAACTGACGTGGTTCAATAAACGAGATGGCAAAGCGCGCGCCGTTGGTAAGGTCGATTTAAAATTGCAGTAGTCTTATTTTCACTATGTTTAATGACGATTTTTGCTTCTTGCCATATTCCACCGAGCTTGGAAATGTTTTCTTTGTTTGATTATTTCTTAGCCGCCTGCATTGCTCCACAGCAACAAATGACGAAATAAAATAAATGTTATCTAGATGACGTCACAACCATTAAAAAACCTCCACTGTGCATGCGACACTTCTCTATAAAACGGCACGAAGCGAACTTGCAAGGAATTCTTCTGTTAATATATCGAGAAAAGCTGTTTGAATGAAGAACAACGAAGCTTTATAGCAAACTTCGTGGCTTTTTATGGCTGTGACACTTTCTGATATTTTTAGAATACACACGTGAACATGCCCCTTAGAATTAGAGGGGTGTACGATAGATTAGACGAATAGTGCTCAAAGTAGTGGTCCCTCAGCATCCTTCAGACACGTTTCAGTCATTTTCCTTTTCGTATGCGCTTTTCCAGATGTCCGCAAAACAAACTGCAGAATGGAATCTGAAAATCAAGGTATGAATACTTGTGTTTTTCGTGCTAAGCTAGTTTGAAAAGGCAATGTTATGTTTATAATAGGCAAGATATTTAAATATTACCACAATGAATATATCACGCAAGGATAGAATGATCAAAAAGACGTCTAAGTAGTGACTTGTGTATAAATGTTTTGTGTTGATTCCTTTTATGTATTTTAACTTCGTAAGTTTTATTATTCGTGCGTTTTGAAGGCAAACCTTTACATCAACTTTAAACCGGCCCGATATATTGTTCGTGATTATTTGGCAGTACATTGACGTAATGGTACTATCATAAATTTTTCGAGTACTGCTTGAATTTATCAGAGGAAAGTCCGTGCTTTAAGAAAACAAAACAAACGACTGATTTGAACCTTCTAAGATTACGTCTTACACAAATAACTAACATGTGATGAAGTACTGCGTTTGCTATCGTATAAGATAGGGTAATTGGGGTCGCATGGTACAATGTAGTATATGGTCACTTGAGGTATTAATGTTAGATGCGCTAACTGCTATAGTTCTATTCTTAGAAGTTAGTAGACTATTGTCACAAATATTGAATGTTCAATCGTATATATTCTTGAAACCAAGTTTCGTTTTACCATTGTCACTTTCGTCGGTCGTTACTTTAATGTCAAGTCATGAGGTGTATTTTAATGGTTCTTGCGTGAGTTCTCGACAGTAAAAATCTTCTTTATTTCGGAGTGTGTATTACGGTTACTTCGAGAAATGGAGGACAACATCAAGATTTTCTCAACTTTCTGTTGTGGAGCATGGCAGTAAGTTTGCAGAGCTTCGTCACCAAATAGCTTCGTAGAGGTACGGGAAACGAGTGTTGAACAGAGATTAACAATTTAAATTTCCCCAAAAAAAAGTTCAGAATACAGCATGTTGTTCAATAACGCGCCACAACTCACGCATTCGCCACATATTGGTTGGGCAAAGTACATCCCGATATCAAATCGACGATTTTCTCCTTTGTGATAACGAATATTCATCCTTAATTATGACGATTTGCTTATAAATATTTCATGGCAGCCTAATTTGCTGCAATATAAAACATTGCAATACAGGAACTAATCATCATATTTACAAGCATGATAATCAAGAGATATATTGTCACAAATAATAAAGAGGGAAATTGAGGATGGATAAGCTATGTATTAGCTCTGCTCCGCGGAGCCCCATATCCACGAAGCGTGGCCCCAGCCACGAAATCAAACGCAACAAAACCTTGGATTCGTTTGTTTTCGGTTGTGCTTGGGACTACACAATGTTCATTCCTCTTGTTTGAACGTACGATATGTGACATAATAGGTTGTAAGTTGATATGGAAAAAGTTGCTATGCCAAAAAAGCGGACTTTTTTTTGGGGCCTGAAGAATATTTTTGCCATGTGATGCTGGTGTCCAATATATGCCGATGCTTACCCAGCTGTGTCCATACATTATAGTGAAACAAAATCACATTAGTTGTTTCATGAAACTTTCAACTTGGTCAACAAAGCTTCCCTTGCGAAGCATACTTCCATGAGCTTACCTATAAAAGAGCATGAGTGGCACAGTTGTATGGCCAATATAAATCCAACGTTCGTGGAATACGTAGGGAGCGGCCAGAAATTCGTCGGCTTTCTTCTGTTCGAAGGTGTACACAACCCACATGGCGAGATTAACCACAATAAGAAACGTCACCAGCTCTCGACCAGGCTTCTGATAGCTGAAGAAGCAATTGTTAAACGGCTTATGTAACAGTTGAACCGAATTAACTAGAAAAACATCCACTAAATTATTTGAATCTTGTACCAATCATACAACTATCGGATATGGCACGGATTTTTAAAATTTTAGACTTGGAAGTAAAAACGCTCCGGAGGAGACTGCAATACCTTAATGAAAAAAATTGATGAGGTCGAGTACAATACGCAGTAACACAGGTTTAGATAACACTTCAGACATTTCACGAAAATAGTTTTAAACTGACGTTTAGATCAAATAAAGTTAAGCAGTTGGTAAACATGTATTCCGCATAATATAATTGTGTACAGAAAAATAATAGAAAATACCTTCTCTGTATTCATCTTACATCTTAAATATTTACGTGGTACTGGCTAATCATCGTTCTATAACAAATTTATATAAAAAAATAGACACCTTAGAAGTGCCAAATTGTTAGATTTTATTGATCTGCAATTCGTCATATATGTGACATGCCTTATTAAGAAAAGACAATTGTCCTGAACAGGTGGGGCGTTTTAAATGACTGTGATTCATCTTTACAATTATTGTTATGTTCCTTCCGTCGAGGTCTGGCTGCTTTGATAGAATTCATTTTATATATATATATATTAATAGAATATATAGATGTTAGTAGAATAGATACAGTCCAATAGAAACGAGTTGAGCTAGTTCATGGAGCGACAGTTTACACCGAGTTGTCTTCAGTTTTAGTAACTGTATTAAATTTAGGTACTAAACACATCGCAAGCACAGTCCAGTGTAAGGTATAAACAATTTAAATACTGAATTACATTATAATAATAGAGATTTTTGAACAATTGAAATAGTCAGGTAGGGGGTCATCTAAAAGTATTTTCCAAACATAGTAACAGAATTTAATATGACAGAACCCCAGACTAACTTAGAAACTTACTGGAGCAATTCGTTGTACGCGTTCTCTGTATTCTGTAATAAGCCCGTTACAATTCTCACCTCATTTTTGTGGAAAAACTGCACCGACGAAGACCGTCGATTAACATCGGGGTCTGCACCAGAACTTGCACCAGTTGTAACAGCCCACAACATGCTCGAAGCTTGGAACCCTAAAAAATTATGTCATACGAAAGTACACAAGGGAACCGTATAGAAGAAAGAACAATAGAATACTACACTGTAACTGTGCAGAAAAGACCAAGCTATCGTAAAAAATTGAAACATACTGGCTACGATCGTCCCACCAATACGATTGAGGTGCAAATAAAAATATGCGATGTTGATTGCGCTGGAAATGAGCTTAAGGTATTGCAGCTCAATACTCAGTGGAAGAAATTCAATTGTTATTTCACTTCTAGAAAAATAAAAATAATTCATAAGTTAAGGTCTGACTGAGTTAAGAATTGACCATATTGACTTATCATTACAGGTGTTTATCAAATCTCAGTTATTGGGATGATCCAATAAAGGTGACCGATTTTAAGCACGCGTAACTTCTAAACGACCCGTAGGCAGTGAACGAAAATGCGACAATTTCTTGGAAGTATTCGAGTAATAAATCGTTGAGATAACTCCAATAAAATCGGTGACAACTGATATGGAACTAAGAACATAATTTTTTGCGGAAGGACAACTACATAGCATTAAATATTTATTTTTAATCGGCGATAAGCGGATCCAACGAAATCTATATTGTGCTCATTTCGACAGAACCGTGGTGATTAGATCTGGCGTTTTCGTGATTGAGAAGCACCAAAGAAAAACGCAATACACTGGTCACAACAGGATTTTAAACTGCACAATATATTGGCCAATCAGTGACGCTATTGAGCATTTTAAGAGGAGCCCGAGGAATCTCCCGATATCCGTTATAGCGTCCGTCGCGGATTAGCCAAAGGGCTGATACTGAAGAAAAATGCATATTGGATTGTCAATCAATAACCCCAGGCCAAATGCGAACTTGCGTGATGCATTCTAAATACAACCTGCATGAAAATTAAAAGTAAAAAAGTCAACTAACGCATGGTGTACGATGGACAAGAATGATGTACGACCCTTCTGAGACAAGCCGAATTTGAACGAAGAGAAGTGCTGATTTCAATGGCAGTGCCAAACAGATTAATATAATTGCAGAATTTACGACGGACATTCATGAAGTGCATTATTACAGAATATTAAGTCAAGGTGATGTCCCGATTTTTTATGTTTTTGAGGTGATACTACTAAATATAGTACTACTAAATGAATACACGGGCTGCAAGGTAGCGAGCTTCTATTAAGCAACTGGTCGACGTCTCTCTTAGGCGGAGAACCCCCGTCGTACGCACGACTCCCAAAATAAGGGCCCCAAGATAGACACCTGTGGAACACTCGGTCATGTCCATATACAATCCTTCAATGTTGCGTACTCTGGCCTTGAGATAGTCGCCACGATTCAGGCAAGTAGGATGAAATATTCTTATTTTTCGGGGTATTCAAGATAACCTTCTAAGGCGGTTGTTGCATGTATTTTTCACACAACAACGACGATACAGAAGAAGCTTTAGCAAAAAGTTTGTTCTTTGTTGTCAGGGTCACGTTGAGAAGACGATTAACTGCCATCCGTGCGAACGGTGCTCCTAGAACCCAAGCTAGGCATTATGGAGAAGCCCGTGTTCTTCCGCAAAGACTGTTTCTCGTTCTTTTTCACATGCACTCCCGAGCCCGGGTGAGCCGTCCCTATGGCCTTCGACCCTTTAGCCAGGATAATGAAGAGGCGTTATATTGGGCGGTATTATCCTCCTCCTTCAGAAATCAAAACCACGTTGGCCTTTTTATAATACTTCAAGAAGGATCCAGATTATAGCGAGCTCGTGGCGACTTCTGCAATGATGTGATGGTACTCCTCAAAGAAGGCTTTGACTGCTGCAGAGGATAGACCGTCGCCCCCTAGAGCTTTGCCGGACTTGATGCGGTTGCCAACGAGCGTAACTGGCAGGATATCTTCCTGGGAGATTCACAATTTGCTCATAAGTTGAGTGATTGACGGGGGAATGTCATGGGAACAACGATGCTGAGAGCACTTTTCGTCTCTCATGATCAAGGTAGCTGTGTAACGAGTGTCAAACTTTTTCCGGACGAGATTGAACGGATCCCCAGGAGTGCGTCCCAATGACCTCCAAGAGTCCTTTTCAGCATAGCATTTTGATGACCGTTGTTGCTTCACGTGGAAAGTTCATATTGCAGACCGCCACGTTACAATTTCCATTGCGTCGTTTTGGACCTTGGCCTCTATAAGTTTGCGCCAAACTTCGCCACAGTATCTTGCTGTATGGATATCCTAATTTTACCAGTACTAGGGAGTACTGATAGTTGCCACATTGGGTAAATACACAAGTCACACGGGTCTAAGAGAAGGCTTTGAAGGTCGAGTTTGAGGCTGAGGTTTTGTCGAGTGAGTCTGGGCTACCCTTCTGGTTAATGTTGCGCCTGATGCACTCAGTGACTACTTTACCGGGAAATACGATTATTGATCTTGCCGTCGGCCTTTGCAGCTGTCTCGTTCCGATGCGCTTGATTTGGTATTCGACGCACTGTTGGTCCAAAAAATTGCCTTCAGATTCAAGAGTTGCCGTCCGACCACCTTGAATATGGTTGACTTAGCATGAGCTGCGCCATGACTTCGCCTGTGGAAATGGTCGTGTTAGAGGGGCTTCTAGCCATCCACTGGTCCGTGTGAGAAGAGCCTTAAATTTAAAGCTAAAGGTAGCATTAAAGTCTCCTGAAATGAAAATTAGCTAAGGCCCGATTCTTCTTGTGGAATTAGCGAGTTCGTGAAGCGCAGTAGCTAACTCACCCCTGGTACAAAGAACTTAGTTACGTATTGTAACCCCATGAGGAGCCGTTGTTATGACCTTCGTTGTGTAACCCATTATATCAATCACTTGAGTACTAGTTCCTTTATCCTCGTCTTATGGCCAGAAAGTCCTATTCCTCAGGAGACCTTTGTTCGGCTAGGCGAGCAACAGGACATCCATAGCTATGGCTATGTCCGATAACATGTTGCGGACGGCTCTGCAGTGATGGCAATTAACTTCAGTGACCTCGAGTATGGTACCCTTTAGGGTCTGATACTCTAGCAGGAAGTTTTGTGGGCGTGGTCTTGCTGTTAGAGCCCGGGGAGAGATCGTGTTTGTCCTTAATTCGTCGTTCGAGGCTGGTGAACCTTTCGCGTCGTTCAGAAATGCCCGATCGGAAAATGTGTCGCTGACAGCGGATGCAACGTCCGTGTCCGGCTGGGATTGCACTTATGAGCCCTTATGAGTAACTTAAAGGGCGGAAACTGATGCTTCTGGTTTTCGCTGGCTCTTTGGGCGCTTTTGTGCATTCTCTAAATTGAGTCGCTATGGTGAACGGGCCGCGCAGTGTGCAGCATAAGCCCCGCTTTCACAATCGTAATATCCTAAAGTGGTCGTGCAATCCCTGGCATTGTACAGAGTACTACTGCATTTTTAACAACATTGTCCTTGCAACGGTTCTTCGATACAATTCTCTGCTAGATGACCAACTCTCTGGCATCGTTGGCATTACAGCATCGTGACCCAAACCCGAATGGTAAGGGCAGTCTTAGAAAAATGTTTCCTATTTTCACGAACTGCCTCACCGTTGCTATCTTGTTAAGTTGCAGAAGCATGGAGCATCGGCCGTCCGTCGAGCTCCAGTTGCTTTAGGTTCCAGGTATTTTCTTGGTCGCAGCTAACATGTCCTCTTTGGAGGTACCTTTAATGATGCTGCGGGTGATAAACCTTTTGTCCATCGTTCTATCAATACGGGCTGATCTTCCTTCAGCTTCGCTCTGCTTAAAAGCTATCCTGGTCTGAAAAAAAAGCGGACGGCATTTTGTAATCCTCACCTTACAGAAGCCAAGATCCACATCTGTTTGAAGCAGACGTATTACGTGGACGTAAAAAGTCAGCTTTTTTTATCGAGATGCTCTTACGGCCGCTCTGATAATGCTGCTCTGAGTGTTACCATTTCCTGCTCTAATAACGTGCGAAGTGACGTGAAAAAACGTTGTAGTATACTAAATCTCAATTATTTTGTAATAAACCGTTTGTTTAGGAAGTCATCTGTATTGACTAAACACCATCAGATACACCAGACGTACACCATATAACGAAGACCAAAGAAAACAGTAGAACAGCTGGTAGTTGGTAGTGGTAACAGCACTGTTAATCTCATCGTCTATAACTCTTCATATCTGACTACTGCAGTAAATCGCTTCTATGCGTATGCTGAATAAACCAATGCACACGTCACTTGGGTGAAGCTTAAAGCCATTTTTGCCCAAGCTGATGCAATACCAAAGTATCATATAATTACTAGATTCATGGAATATAAATACAAACCACATTTATCAGATGACGCAGATATCTACCATTTCAAAGAATTCAGGTTGATTCTAAAAAAATGACGAACCACTATTGGCTCTGGAGTAGTATATGCTCGATCAAACGAATCATTGGCTGACCTCAGGCCTTTCTAGCTTTTCCCTTATATTCAGCTGATCCAAAGGATCCTCTAGTACCTTTAACCAATATTTTATACATAAATTTCAAGAAAACTAAAACTTGTACGGGGTCCCAACAGCTTGTAAAACTCATTATTATAAAAGCTTATTAAAAAAATAGCTTGTCGTTTTTTTCGAAAAGATAGCTGCTAATAGGCACTAAACTTGACAAAATGCCACTTGCGACAAGCGTACATGAAAGAAAATGATCATAAATCACAAATTGAAAGCAATTGTTCACCGGTTACATTTTGTTAGTACAATTCACATGATTGCAGGATACAGGAAAGTCGCTTTGCTTTCAATGTAGGTGTACCCGAACGTTTACGAAGAAACAGCCCAGTCGCCAGGTATTTGTGAACACCATATATACAATTGAGCTGGAAAGCACGAATACTGATTGTGTCAATTTAATTAAAAGTACCTGCATTATGGGGGCGCAACGGTCTTGTTGAATATTTTCAAAGCTCAAGGATAGTAGCTAAACTATATAAAATAAAAAACGACTAATTAAAATGTGAAATCTTAGCATAGAACACCATAGGAATTGGTATATTTACGTACGATCCTTAAATTTTGTTTGGAAAATAGCCGGTTTGAAATCGAAAGATGTGTTCGAACGGATAATATATCATATCACTTGCTTAGTTCAATTCCTAACCTTTATTGACTAACATAACATAGTGAATAGGTTAACTTGTACGTCTGTAGCATATTCTAATAAAACCGGTATGTGTGACAACCTAATAGAACCGTAAGTAATACGCAATGCCCTTACGGAAACTATGAGAAACGGCTTTTTTGGATTTGGTATCAACATAGTTAATCATAATTGAACTATAGCGATGTGTATATCACAGTGAGCTATGCTGTGGACCCATATGAAATCGATCTGTTCGACCAAACGGAGAGAACACGCCTCTCCGGTATAAATACATATGTATACGTAGATTGATTTAACAAGACAATTGCGCATATATTTTGCGTGTGGCTATAGTATGTTGACGTTCCATGAGGCATTAATGATTCGTTAACGAAATAGTTAAAAACATCGTTTGTTCCAATAATATTATTAGTTGACTCTCTGGCAGGTTATTAAAAATTTTTCAGATTCAACCTTACTAATGACAGCAGCAACAGTAGCGCACATATTCATAATCATTCGCTCAGTTGAAGTTTTGTAGCATTTAACAGAAGTATCTGACTGTACTTCTGCCACCAAATAAACAAGAAAATGAGGAAAGTCAATAGACATAACACACGTCAGAATTGTTTCTTCGTTACGACAATCTAAGTAGCATCGACGTAAAGTAGAAACTGTACGAAAATGTAGAAACAGACGAATTATTAACGCACATTCAATTAGCATGGTAGAGATAAAAAAAGGCTGTTTCTTTTTATCATTTTATAAAAATCTGAGCCTGCATTGGAAATCATCAGAAAGTAAAATAAACTTTTTTCATTATTCCTCGAGATGAAAAGGGGCAGAATTACATTTAGTGTACTTTTGGTCGATTTCTTTTAACAGTAGCTTTGACTTGTCATTTTTGTTTAGCATGATCTTTCGCGCCTTTTCGAGTGGTAACGGCAGACGCTCTCAGATGTGCTTAAGACTTCGATTTAAGAGTTGAAGACAATGAGCCAAATGGATGAAAAATATGGCAGTGATTGCTGCTTGACCAAATGAAGCGGATTTATGCCTACAAAGAGATGAAGAAATGTAATTGTAGATGTCGGATTGTATCGCCAAATGCTCTTCTCTAAAAGCAAATGATGACATTAACTGTCAAGCGTGATTCCGTTGTATCGCAGGCTCAGATCGCACGCTTAAAGAACCTTTGAAGGCCCCCAATGTCAAGCAGTCTATAGTAAAGCGAAAAACAAACAAATCCAAAATGATTATATTAGGGTTTTATGTCCTCCTCAAAAGACATATATTACGTCGTATGAAACAGTGCTACACTTTTTGCTTGGTTAGCTGTTACAGGTTTGTGCGTTGTAGATCAAGAAAGAAACATGGTTTCGCAGTAGTTCTTGCCAGTCAAAGCGTACTAACTGGCGATATCAGGCAAACCAGCTATGAGCCTCACGATGCAAAAAACAGGGAAAGGAATAGCGTTTTAACAATGCTAGTCAAGGCTGTAAATTTCATAGTCGTACGTTCGAGACGAACGTTGTGGAGCTGTTTGTAAGACCACAAGTCTTTGTCGTAGCGTTCACTGTACCTATGCGGCTATACTTATAATAAGCGGCTTCAATCTGTAAAAACTTAAAGCCATCGATTCCATTTTGAGTAGAGTTGGAGCTTCTAACAACTCAACGTGAGGTACAGAGAAATGTCCTACTGCTTATGTAACGCTACTGATAAGGCGGTGTTATTAGGCGATTAGAATTCAATAATTTAATTAAGAGTAGTCCAAAAAAGACGGAGTAGAAAGTTCTTTACACGATATCGAAACCTCAACGTGTATGTTCCAGTTCGATATTTTCCCTTACAATAAGTTCATTGGGGGACATTCTGTTGAATTTGATGTTTATGTAAATACCCTACAGCGTCTATATTGAGAAACTTCGTAAACTAAGCTAAAGTGCTTTTTTGCAGACGTTTTTTTCAAAACTAAATAAATGAACAGTTTACTTTTCTGAAGATGCAATTATAAGGATCTAGCTACTTGCGTTCATGAGTTTTGGAATCAAATTGTGGCTTTGAATATGATAGAGTACTTTAAATACCTCCTTGTGGATGACTATACAATATACACAATTCCATGCGTATTCCATGTGTTAACTAACATAGTGACACCTTGTTGGTACTTTATTTAATATTTTAAAACGGTTAAGTAATGGTAATGATGAATCTAGTTTTAAACTCTGCAGCTGTTTCTACTGTCTGCGCGAAGTAGGCAACCATTTTGATTTACTTTATTTAATGGTTAAAGCTGTATATGCTTTGTTAGTTGGCCTCCAGACGTTTCCAACAATTCATGTTTTGTTACCTCGAATACACCTTGCATACACTCTTGCAAAATACCTCTTGACCAGGTTAGGAAAAAATCGGCGTACATTTCAAGATAAATTTTAAAATTACTTAATAATTGAATTGAAGCGTATTAATTGAATTTGCACCAATATTGCTAAAAAACGATCCACAGGTAAACTCTTAGTATTTCTGTTATTAATAATTACCACTATGTGTACTCGTACTATGGGATAACGGTTATCATCAAATGACTTTAAGACGTACATGCTCAGACGAGTACTCGGCGATGATGTTTAGAACATTATTGACAATGAAGAACGGAATCGGAACGACGAGCAAACAATCATCAAGAAAAGTTATCGGCGCCGGATTCAATGACAAGGTTCGAATCTTCACAAATGCGATTGCAACGGCCACGAGCGAAATACAAATCAGCATCATATCCTGCAATGGCATCAAAACACAATTAAATCAGATACATCATCTTTCTCACTAACAGCCGTGATGTATGCATTTATGTACTAGCTATCTAGAAACGTGAAAAAGCGACATACGTTTCAACCAAGCATTTTGATGCACATATGTATGTACTTGACGTTAGTGGTAAAATTGTCTATTGCTCTTTCGAGAAAGCGGAAGATCGTATGAAAAACCACTCTCCCGCCAATATCATCGAAGCCAAATACCTCACAAATATCCCGTATGCGACGTATTTTACTTTCCATCGTCCGGCTGTCGCCTGGCATCTCCCTCGCTACTGGGCTTTTATTTCGGCGTACGTCAATGCATCATGCAATGTAGATATATTTTTTTAACACAAGTAAATCTTGTCACTCAGTGATGGTCGTATTTCTAACTTTAACAAACCTAGTAAACTCAGCCACATTTCTTAGAAATGTTAGAAACACTGAAGTACTACTTGTCGAAATGGATATATCTAAACTGCGGCAATACATTTACGTAGGTACAAACGAACGGTCAAACGACACCAAGATACAGGCGGGCGTGGTGGCATTTTTTTCTTGAAAAATATTGCATTGGCTACTAACACTTGAAAATTTTGCACCGGACTGTCTCAGGATCCTAATCCGTGCTTGAAGTATACTTACAGTACTTGGAGCAGATGGCAAAGCAGTATGGTGAGAGGGTTCTTCGTAAATATAGTAGGGTCAGATTGAAAATTTGAGCTTGAAGATGAATAAATGAGAAATTTGGTGATTTGGAGACTATAGGAGCTGTGCAGATGACTTTTTATCATTTTTCTTGTGATACTGCAACTTACTTAAATCTTTAGCAATCAAAGAACGCACTTCCACCCAACGATCACTCAATAAATGCCTCCGCACATAATACTCCTACTTTGAAGAAAGCATTTAACGCACAAGCTGTATCTTCGTCTCCAGTGTCAACACACAAAAATACCTACAATAGACGTATCCACATGGACAGATTTTAAAAATAAAGCAGGTTATTGCAAGGAATTTTTCTACGCCAAAATACATTTAGAGTCGTATGCAAGTTCACTTATGGAAAAGAGGTTAATAATCTACATAACTGAAATACAAGGTGACATGCCCATCGAAGCTGTAAAGCACCATTGCCACGGCATCATCTGTCGCCAATTCAAACGAATTACTGAGCATTCTAGTGCCTTATTGAAAATTTTGCTGCTTGGATACTTATTTTCTTCGGGTGCTGTCACCGCCGTGATTTAAGTGAGTCTTCATAGAGAGGGACACAATTACGACACGAAAGATTGGAAAACCTGCACACGCAAAATCGATTACTTTTATCCCTCGGTATCACACAAGCCTAGGTTACATGCCTAAATAGGTGTGCATACTGACATTTTTATTGTGTCAGCGTCGCTACACAAGCCAACCTGTCTGAATAGATGCAATTTTTCTTGCCTGCCATAGCTAAAAAGACGAAGATCGTAAATTTGCTGGAGATATCTAGCAACTTGAACATATGCAGAGGGCTTGTCTACCAAAGCCACTTCACACGCCGACAATATTCTTCTACATTAAGCAAATTATATCAAACTCCACGGCTAATATGTCAAAGAGCGGTAGTAGGCCGACGAGACGTGTACCAACTATAGTCGATTGATGTTGGACTCGGCATTTTCCCCGCCAGACGTCCATCTTCAATGTCAGTTAATAGAGCTAACGATGTGCGAACACTCAGTAAGCGAGCCGCGGTCCATCCCTTTGTGAAAATCTTGTTTAGAAAAGCTATAGCTGTGATATTTTTAGTGTACTGTTATACATATAACAGTGTACACTAAAGATGTCAAGATGCTTTGTGTGTTGAGGTAGCGCTATTTTTTAAACGAAAAGAATACCTTGCACAAACTGTCGCGGATTTTATCTAATATTGTTTAAAGAATGTATCTGACAAAAGTACAAACATTTGTTCAATGCAGCATAAAAAATGGCCAAATGTATAACACTAACTTAAAAACCTAGAAATATGTAAATTTCGTTGTTTCGAAGACTCCATGCCATGGCTTAAGGCATTCAGTGCTTCTATAGACGTTATTCAGAAACGAACGATAGGCAAAAATCGGCGCGCCACCACTTCCCAAAATAAAGAAAAATTGCAAATGCGTTTCACTTAATAACGAACTTGAACCCGAAGGGACACTGGGGCGGCGCTTGAACAACCCACATATGGATGCTGTAAATATAGCACCAACGGCACAACAATTGTAGCCGTAAAAAGGCTCTCAAACTTCACGCACTTAGGCCACGAGAGTTGCACAGACAAACGGGACTTGATATATACAAAGGTCCCCGCGTCGTCCTTCCAATTTTGAACGCGGATGAATTGCATTCGGAGTATTCACACTTAATTAGAAGTGCAGATTCGAGATTCAACGGTGTTTTAAAGGTGCACTCTCAAATGCATCTTATACGTCTGGGAATATGGCAGCATTATGAAGGTAATGTATTGCTGTGAAGGGTAACATGATTTTTGTTATGGCTGCAAATTTATCTAGGCAATATCAAAAATGATTACCATGGTACTATTTATTCTCTAATTACTTTTACCTTTACGAAATTGCCAGATTGTGAAGAAATAATGAGCGCTGAATCTTTGAAAGGTGCGATTGCGATTATGTCTGAACCTTAAAGGTAAAGCTATAAATCTACCACAAATAAACACAAAAAATTACCAGCATTTAACGTCCACGTTACAGCTTTTTTACATTACTTCGTAAGACGAGCTGAACGATTTTGCTGACACCGAGTGGTTTTTTTATACCATCGGAGATATCGCTGTGCCATTATACTCCAGTGATTATCCCTAAATTTTTCTTTACATACTTTCGGCAGGCTCACTTGATACTAAATTTCGAAAGGGTTATCTCACCACACGGTAGTACAAGTAGGCTATTGCCACACAAAAGCCACAACCCTTATGATAATCGAAAATGAAAGCCCTTTTTTGTTTTCAACCGTAAAAAATTTGTTTTTTGTTAATTTTATTTAGTTATAATCATTTTTATATCGTATTCATTTTTGCCTACTCCAACTTCGTGGCGTTCTTTATTTTTTGTATTAAATAGATATAATAAATATTTATACTATTATCTTCAACAGGATCTTGCAGCCATTTTTCAATAATTCAGTCACTTCCGCTACTCCCGTTATATTGCGAAAGTAAATAGTCTTTTTCATATTCCATTTAACGACATCTTTTCACCAATCCGATATATGTACAGGTGTACTCCATTTTTCAATAACAGTATGTAACCGCTAGTGTCACGTCATTTATATCATCGCATTGAAACGTTCATATTTAATTCTGGCTTAACAAATCAGTCTGCAGAGGCTTTAGTGGAAGTTGTGTGGAGTTCTATACTTCCTCAGGTCTAAAAAAAACGCCTGCTATGTTTTTTCGAACGCCAACAACTGCCAATGACTGCAGTTACATTTGCTTGGCGTCGATTTGACACACAGAAGCGTATTGCGCCCCTCCCAGCCTTTGTTCGCCCTAGGAACTACAGGCGGCAACTGGCATTTATCACAAACTTATAATAGTTCAACTAGTGGAAACTACATTCTATCGTACAAACAAGTTTACATATGTTTATATAGTGCCATTTTTCGGAGAACTCTTGCTAACTTCGTTTTACCGTCTGAACCATTTTGTGTAATCTCAATACAATTTTCATATACTGAAATGACCTCTTTCTTTCTCTCTCCCGACGTCGTTAACAACGGTCGATTACGGTGGTCCCTCCCCACTACCCAGTCGGATAAGATGTTCATCCACAGGTTAGTGAAGTGCACAAGGCTTTGTTCGCCTGTACCGTTTGTCTGCTGGTACCATTTGTCTTTGAAGCGGTTAAAGTATAGTGCGGGAATACTGGCAGGTACTCAAAGTCGAGCTGAAAGTTAGGCAGGCCTTCGATGACCATGATGGACTGACGCTCATGATTATGAGGTGTAAAATGTATTCATTGTAGCTTCTCTGATATAGCACTGCTTCGTACTCCGTTTGCGCTATGCCACTATGTACCCCATTCATTGGCCTAGATGCCTCCCCATTGGGGTCCGCCTGGCTGTTGCTCGCGAGTGGCGTCATCAACTTGAATCTCCTCGTCTTCATCAGCGTCGAGCAATTGCTTGAGGAATTGAGGTGTTTGTATAAC
The DNA here is from genome assembly GCA_002081605.1 of Tropilaelaps mercedesae. Taxonomy (NCBI): domain Eukaryota; kingdom Metazoa; phylum Arthropoda; class Arachnida; order Mesostigmata; family Laelapidae; genus Tropilaelaps; species Tropilaelaps mercedesae. The sequence continues at coordinate 21,172 of MNPL01004495.1, forward strand.
CTTGAATCCATTCGGCTGACGAGGAAATACATCTTCAAGGAAATAGTACACATGACCGACGCCTATGCCAATCAGATCCACAGTCCATACATTGTTCAGTAATACGGAGAAACCAAAAAGCACCCATGGAAGGTACGGTGCCTGGAAGTTCACTAGTCCAAAGAAGTTGAGCCGAAAATGAGGATTCCGACGTGCCCACACGTAGACCAGCATGGTCGTGAATGCCTGACCAAGGAATAGCATATGAACGAATAGACCAACGAACGCTGTGCATGCTCCGCCTAACAGAAACATCCATACGAAGTCGGCAGTCCGCCCCCTAAATGAGCCTTCTTCCAGCATCCGACAATATCGTACTGTGAAGAGCATGTTGAAAAAGAAACTGAAGCCAAAAGAACCAAAGTACATGAATGTCGTCAGCAGGCGCCATACTTGGCCTCGAAGTATCAGGTTAGGATTAAAATAGAGCTGGAAAGGTGATGCCAGATCGAGTTGAACCGCTAATGTGGTAAGAAAGCATGCTGATGCATACGTCCGGGTGACAACTGGCATTTGATAGAACTCTTCAAGGATCACCTGTGCCATGGTGGAATTTATAAATGTTCTGGCTCGTTCGCAGCGATTCGTGTTTACTTCGTACACTTCTTCTGCCCGATCGTACACCCAATGCACCGTTCACACATACGCATACGAATTACTCCTCCTTTTATTTGACACTGCAGGTTGTCCTTTTGATTGTCTCTATTGTTAAATCACCTTGTGCCTTGGCGGGCTTCAAGCTTAATAAACACTTGCACAGCTGACCAAACTTTTGAGACAGCACCAGGCTGTACAGTATGTCTCTATTTAACTGTTCCGCGATAAGTCACGGAGCACCCGCGTCCCGGCCTGCTCCCGTTTGCTGTCTTCCCTTTACAGTGACGTGTCTCTCAGCTGATCGGTCATTCAGCTCGCTCATACAGAGGCGCGCCTTTACGACCACGGTGGCAGGGGTAGAATTGCCTACCACAAGCACCAACACGCGCTGCTCGCAATGCCGTTGAGGCTGTAATAGCGACTCCGAGCGGTTTGATGTCGTTCGACAGGTCTCGCCTCAGTGCAGTCACCATACGCTAAACTCCTCGACGACAACGACAATAGTAGACTGGGCTTGTAGGAAGGCGCACGACGCAGAGGCGATACCGACACCACCAGACAGAGATACAGAATTTCGGCAACGAACAGGAGACACCCATACGCAATACACAAACATGTAGACGACACAAGGCAGCCACGGGCGACTAGGTGCAAGATTGGCTCTTCTATCTTGGGCTGTGTGCTAAATATCACAACACGAAAGAGAGAGAGAGTAGTCGTCATGTGATGTTAGAGTGCGTAAGGAAAGCTGCTGAATGTGAGTCGTCTGCTGTTTTGTTGGTGGTTTGGGTGATGCTGGTTTCCGTTGCTCTTGCTGTTTAGCTCGGCTACGGTCATGAATGCAACAAGGAAAGGGTCAAAAAAGTTTAGCTTTGTCGTTTAAGCTAGGTACCGCAGTGTTCAAACTGCAAGCGCGGAAAAATCGCGGAGCATTTATCAATATGAATGTTCCACTTAGTTATTTCCACTTCCCCGTAAGGAGAAATAGGTTCCCCTTAACTCAACAGGGGCATGCTCGAGCTGCACTGATAGAAGCACATATGTTAAATGTATAGTTGCGGTGACTTTTTTTAACTATAGGATGAAACTGTGAAGAATAGAACAATTCTACCCACTACACGTTTTCAATTATCGGACATAGTCACAACCATTTAGATAATAGATCGGTCAACTGACAATTTTGATTCGGCTTTGAGTAAGAATAATCTAGAAACGACCCTGATACCTTCATTTCCTCCATGTGCGATCCTAATTCCTTTTCCCAAACTGCTTGAGTTTTTTTTTATACACTATGCTACTGTCAATATAACAACATCCTTATTCTAAAAAACAATTGCGTATCGTGATATTATACGTATGCAAGTACGTCAGGTAGGTCCTCGGTGTGCGATGGACATAGTACAAGCAAGTCAACCATTAGAGCTGGTAACCATGGTCATAAATATAGGAAGTGCTATAGTATTCGGTCGCTTTGCTGAACTTAATATGACTGCTACGAAGTCAATCAAGAAAATATATACAGTAGCCCCTTTGCAATTACAAACAAAAACGTCACAGTATGAACTTTGTATTAGGTGTATTTGGCCTCTCTCTTTGAAGGTGTTTAAATTTTTTTAGTACTATTTTATCAATAACAAGAAAATATTTTTTTCATTTGCAGACCGCTGTTTCACCAAATGAACTCACTTGAAAATTAAAGATATTTCTGGCAATATCCCAATTTGTTCCGGTCGTATTCTTCATGGTGGGCCCACCAATTCCGTCGTAGGGCCTTTTGACGCCGTTAAAGATTGAGTAGGTTGTGTATTCGCTGGAGACATCATTTGACACGGTGCCGGTAAACACAAAGAACAAAATCACAGTGACAATCGACAAGAGGAGGACAATTAGGCCGGCGAAAATACCCGTCTTGGCCGAATGGCAGTCAGCTGAAACAACTAGATGCGATCGGTAGCTCAGATCGACGTCACCGTACTCGTTCTCCTGAAGCTGGAAGACAGAAATTGTGGATGTCATTTAGTAACAAACAAAAATATTGTGTGAATATATATATATATATATATATATATATATATATA
>MNPL01004497.1:0-13312 GCA_002081605.1 Tropilaelaps mercedesae
ATTCAAATCTGTAATTGCAGAACATAGAGCACATGAGTGCGTAACTCGAAACAATTCACGAACGTTTTGGTAATATTCTAATTCCTTCTACTGCGACGCCGCGGAATCGGACAAATTTCCTTGATGGTTCCAGTGGTATCGATGATCATGATAACGTATTGTAGTAATCCTTCGGGGGATCAATATCTAGCCCGCTGATAACCCATATTTTACGCGAACTAATGCGAACAAGCATGCCTGAAGAGAAAATGCGTGAGGTCTTTTCAAAAAAAACGTAAACACATTATCTATTCTGTGCTGGACCTGTATATAAATAAATTACAATCAAGAAGCAGTTCGATCGTCTACGATGTCCTAGAGAGGGGAATCCTGTACATTATTTTGCTTCTTGATTTCATTGTGTACACTTTGTTTATCTGTAGTGTCATATTTAGCAGTGCATCAACATTTCTGTAGCTTTCTTCACCCCGCTCGTTGCCATACTTACGCACGCCTTCCTAATCTTCTTTTTCTTTTCACACGAACCCATCTTGGCTGGTTTTCTTGCGTTGTCACGCCGTTGTCTGTATTTCGTTTCTCCCTTTTTTCGTCCTTTTCCGTTTGCTATTGCTAACATGAGGTGGTAATGTAGGTATCAACGGGTAGTGGTCTGTGTATTTGTGGCACATTTATCGTTTCCGATGATTCTGCCCATTGGAGCACATTTACCCCTGCACTTCCCCTCTCTGCCCTTACCGTCCCCAAGGCAAGCCTTACCCCTTGGCCCATTGTGAGGGGAACGGTGAACGGGCCACGTTGCCACGTCTGGCTGGCCACATATATCAACGACGCGAGGCTGGGCGCGCGCCCTACGATGGGCAACGAACGCCTCAGCAGAGTCGGCTTAAGGGAAGCGTCGAGTATGGGAAGACGGGTGCAGGGCTTACAGCAAACCCAAGCCAAGCTGCTGACGGCCATACGATGGCAATGCGGGCTCGCTGGCTGACTCGCTCGAGCCTCAGGGAGGTAATCCCCCGTCATGCCACTTGCGATTCAAAACGTGCCGCCTCCGGAGCTTCTAGCGACGCCGCCTGTAACGCCAAGGGGTAGTGAACGCGAGGGGAACAAAGCGGAAACGGAAATGTCGCCATTCCGCTCCCCTTCTTTCCTCCTTTTCTGACACTGCAAACGCGAGACATTGCACGGCTGAAGGCAAAGAAGTCAGAGAAAGGGTGGGGACAAAGGCTGAACACGGCCATAGGATAGAAAGAACAAAGACAGAAAATGAGAGAAAGAGAGAGAGAGAAGCCAATACGCCACTTAAGTCAAAGATATCTTCAGACAAAATTGGACATAAAAGCTAAACATGAAGCTATACGGGTTGTTTCTTGACGGCGAAAAACGTCTATTCCGTATCACGCTTATAGGTTAAATACTCACCAGGAAAATCGGTGACATGTAGAGTCATTGTTAATTCGTTGACTAGGCTTCGTAACCTGTCCTCTATATTCATAGATTAGGCCATTCTAGAAAGGATTTGTGGAAACTATTCTAAAGCTCTAGAGCCTAACATCGTTTGTACTGGAGAAGCCCTATAAGCTAGAAAAATCACTTCGGTGAATGCAACAAAAAAGCTTGTATCAAACATATATTGCTGCTTGGAAGCTGCTTCCGCTACTTAGCAATTATTTGCTTTTAATATTATGTCTTATTGTGTATAGATATAACTATATCAACTGGCTCATTCAATCTCTAGGCTAAATATGTAAACGAATGTGTACGTTTAGCTATACTTCACAATCATGTTTTACAGATATCGTGTGTTTTTAATCACTCATACAGAGATTCACCCTTTTACGACTGTACACAAATACACAACTTGAAACTACCCTTCGCATCCTGAATTATGCAGCCAGAAATATTGATAAGTATAATTTTCTCTTTATAAATTTTCTTCTAGCATTGCATTACCGCTCCGAAAATCGTCACTGGGTCTCCTGGGTTATGTTAAAACATAAGAGCGAGATCGTAGGCTCTTTCGTACATCATATTTTATTTACTATAACCTTCTCGCTTGCAAACTACCCCCAGCGTTCGTTCGCTACAACGATAGTTAGTCAGTCCTGTGTACAAACTCGCAACCTCTGCTCATTATATCGCACGACTGTTTGTGCGCAGCGACCTGAGTTGGCGACAACTGCGTCTACATGCCACGTAGACAGAGTGCGAGATCTCATTTAGTTACTTAGTTCATATCTGCGCAGAGGGCGATGGGGATGACTGGGAGTTGCATTACGTTCACTTGCAGCGTTTCCGCGGTATTCCAACACGACTACATTCGCCGCACATACGTACACACACACACGTTCACGCGGCTAAGACTCTGCACGTAGGGAGACCTAGTCGAGAGAGAGAGTGAAAAGAGAGAAGGGAAGAGAGAGAGAAAAGCCGAGCCGAACCGGCGCAATGGCTACAAACACCGCGAGATAAGGGCGCGTTTACCAAACGAGGCCTGAGATGACCTCCAAGTGCGTTCCAAGTACAAGACACGAACATGGAATAGCCGGCAAAACAAATTGCTTTCCATCTCCCCTTCTCCATTCGCCGGTGGCCGTCTCCTCCGAAATGTCTAACGCCGACACAAAGCGTCGTCTATATCCGGAATGCGCCTTGCGCATAGGGGTTGCTTACAGCTTCATACACACATGGCGTACGCTTGCGCGTGTCGAAATCCGTTCTACTGACACCAGGCCTGGATGGTTGCTTGGTTAAGGTCTTCTGACATTGACTGGTTTTGATGGAAGAGAACTGCGCCATACGGTGAGTCTACGGCAGTTTGCAGCTGATATGGTCTAGCCTTCGCTGTCCCCCCTTGATCTCGTTCGTGCAAGCGTTGTCCATTGGCGTTCGCGGTGCGTTGGCCCTGCCTCGATGCCGCGTTCGCGACGAAGAACTTCGGCTATTAGAGGGCGCGGGGATCAAAAGTTGAATTGGGCTTCTGTTTCTCCGGCCGTCAGGCCAACTTCGGAAAAAAGACTGGCCGCCAGGCTCAGAAGAGGAAAAGTGGTGTAGAGAAAATGAAAGCGCCAAATGAAGATATCTTGCCAATAGGCGGGTCGACAGCCCACGGTCGCGTTCACCATTGATTGCATGAGTGAATGCCGACTAAATCATCACCAGCTCAACTGCGAAATGTGTCGGGTATGTTTTTGCTCAATAATTTTTTTTCCAAGAAAAGTCTACGTGCGTATTTGTCCGTGGGTTAATTGGACATGCCACATTGTTTCTGCTAAAAATCACTGTTCTTAGAGCTGCTACGCTACGAGGAGAGAAGCTAAATATTAGTACATATTTGTACGGAGTTCCTTGCGAATTTTTGTCATGCACCGAATATTTCAAGCCACTTTAAAAGGTACCTTCTTACATGCTTATGCACGTACGGCTGCCACATGCCGCACGGAGAATGACATAAAAACTACCAACAAAATATATGTCTCGAGTAGATTGACAAAACGCCCATTACTACACTTTCTCAAAGTTCAACCGGTAAGAAGTGAAAACCGACAACCTGAATGCATGATCACTCTGCGCTATTAAATTTACAACATCTAATACAGGGCAATTCACTTTTCAAAAATCGTTACTATTAATGGAGACCAATCTTTGGCCAGATTTCTATTGCTAAATAACAAGAAAATCTTCTCCTGTAAATACTTATTGTTGCCGTATTTGATATTGAACACACAAGCAATCTTGAAGAAGAAGTGTGCACGCCTAGAACACTGCTATGACAGTAGACTAAAAGTTTAATATTTATTTGAAATTTGTACCGGTATTGGTGCCTGAGCATGTATGCATTCACCGACGCAATTTAATCCAATTTACACAGATTGTTTATCATACGTCCACAAACCCTGTCAGACAAGCCATTGTAACTAAGTTTCCGTAATTTAATACTTTTAAGTAAACTCCTATAATTCCTTTATCATTCTGTCAGTTGTTTTAATACCCTCAACCCCGTCTCCCGGCACTGTTTACGGGTGAATAATACGCTCCACGATGAAAGTACATCTCAGCAGGTGCATGTAAACAGCTATGCGTCTCTTTTGAAGTGACTTGACTCAGTATTAGGCCTATTCAGCTAATTAACAAGTTCCGTTTGAGGGCACAAAAATGCTTTTTTTCCTCAAAATATGTAATACTGCTGGATGAGTGCTGTCGTACTTGAGGCACCTTTCGATGTGTGCAGGTGTACGAGTTGAAATAATTTGCCTAGCATTTGTAATTGTTTATTCATCCAAATAACGTCAATGCTACGTCGTCTTAAAGAGGTTAAAGTCCTTGTGAGCGGCTTGGTACTCGTCCACAAATCATTGCCACACCTGCGCCTATGCTATGGTATGGTAGTTTAGGTAAGGGGCTACAAGGTAATGTTTTACAGAGGGGAGATTATCTAAAATGGCGCTGTTCTAGCCAATTTTCGTAAACGCCAAACGGAGTATACATCAGACTTTCTGAGGCTACAGTAGCAACCTGGGTTCGCCGCGCTTCATGTTGCCTTTGGAGTGTCTAAAGGAAGCATTCATAATGACATTGGCTTCTAAATTTCCTCGGAGTCGAACATTTAATCGCTTTATTCGGCGCGTCGTTAAATCTAAGACTACGAGCAGGAGGGTCTTCCAAACTGAAACTTGAAGATGATATATAGAACACAAGTAAGAGAACGAGTGAAAATCGTGGGCGACCTGAATAAAGAAGACAAGCCCAGCGAATTTTGGAGAAATTCTAAGAGCTCTTTCGCATACTAAGCGGGCATCGGAAATTATTCTATTTTATCTAAACAAAATGTTCCTGTATAGAAATTAGTTGCAGGCACCTTAAAGCATATATATATATATATAAATGCAGAATAGAAAATACATGATTGGGTAACTATATTAAATAGGTAGTGTAGATAGTGGACCCTCGGTAAAGGCATTTGAGCCATCTGAGCTGCTTATAAGTTACGAATGGTAATCTTCTAGAAGTCCATTCTACGTGGCAAGAATAGGTGTGCCGGATAACTCGGGCCCTCTATTGGTCAAAAATTTACCAAATCCACCAATTGTCTACACATTATTCACTATACGATCTGCAAAAGGCGTTGGGGGAACGAGTGAGGCTGCTTTTGTGTGCAGACTAAATGTGCAACATAGACGAGTGCTTAAGCAGAGTTGTTCTCTTGTAGTTAAGTCGGCTATTATTGTTGCTATTTTGCGGTATGCGCCTAATATAGTTGGTAACAAGTTAATAAAATAAAATACAATTTTTTTGAAACTTGATTGGTCTAAAATCATAAAGATTTTCTGTCGGATTAAGTGGATGGTATCCCTTGTAAGTTTAGCCACGCGCGGCTATATGGCCGAAAAATGCGGCTTTACTGGCGTGTTAGTTGGTTGTCTTGTTCGCTATACTAGTAAATTCGCGCATTCTGAATTCACATATAAAAAGGTCACTTCTCCCCTGGGTGTATTTTTGTAAACGACCATATCAACTGAGCAACACTCTGTGAGATAATCTATGTACATTTCGTCAGAGTTTTAGATATTCGTTGGCTATATAAGATGACATCTAGAATGTGTTGTACAAGACGAATTCAGAAATCCATGCGAGTAAAATTAAGCCGGAAATGATCAAAAGAAGTACCCTCGTTTAGGCCTCGATTATTGCAAGAGATTGTTAATTGAGTCACTTCAGTGGGGGTACAATATTGAGAAAACCCTAGGGGTGTCCTACGGGTGTCCGTGTATGAACCGTTTGGTCGAAGGGTTCTGGATACTTTTTTCTTATGCCACATCGGCGTAATGGTCGCCTCCTAATATCTGGAGCATTTATGAAGCTAATATACGTATTTTCAGAGCCAAAGAACTTTAATAAGATATGTGCGTGTATATATATATATATATATGAAAAAGAGAGAAACCGAAAAGTAAGCTTGCGGTTGATATGCAACTGGGATACAGGCAGCGTATTGTACTATATAAGACAAGAGATTATTTAGTTAAGGTAAAAGAAGCTTTATCAATTCACAACTATTGATTTTATTTTAGCACATTGCATTCAATTCCAATTGCGAACACGCTTGAATTGACCACCATTGCTATTTATAAAAACTTGGTACAGTTGAATGATACATTTGACGAAGTTCTTTATTCTCATTAATTTTATCACAAGTGTTTTTTAGTGTACTTGAATTATGCCGGTTAGTAGATCTGGGTTTAGGAAAAAAATTTGTCTTTTACAGGACTAATTTTGGTAAGGGAAGGTGTCTGATAACCGACAAGGCCATTCCACTGAACCTTTGTTTACCTGTACACCCATTAGGTAGGGCCTAGTCGAGACTTGCAGATACTGCACCGGAATAGTGCACAAGCGCCCCGTCCTGTTCAAAATGAAAGCTTATTATAGCACCGTCTTCGCTCTGCAAGAAAAACATCTCGTAGCACGTTAAGCTAAATGTTTTGTGCGGAGGCGCTGGAGGACATAAAAGTTGATAAATCAGAACGACTCTAGATACCCATACGTTGTACGATATTCAGGTATTTCTCAAAAATTACGTTCAATGATACGACACATTAAAGAGCTTGCAAAGAATAAGCGAGCATAAATGATTTTATGAAAATACCTATACTAGTTAGACTACAGGACTGTGTAGATAGCGATGGTGATCCATTACGATGATTAAGTGTATTGTACTACGGTTGGCTAGTTGAATAAGAGCTATTTCGTATCTCGTTTTAGCTAGTACCCGCGCAAGCATCTGAATCCAGAAAAGATGCCTTCTGTCTCTAATTCTTTTTATTATTAGCCTGTAATATTAAGCCACTTATAAGCGACTGTTCTTACCTCTTTTCTCTTACTTCTTTCTGCGCATCGTCATCCTCATAATTTTTCGTTTCAATTATTTTTCTTACTACAAGACCGACGAGGCTTCTATTAAGCCGAAAACTGATGAGGTATTTCATGGCGGGGGCCTCTGGTGGTGTATGCTACGTCGATCTAAAGCAGGTTCTGAACAACCTCCATAATTTGTTCGCTTTCTATTATATTGAAGAATCTAAGCAATAAAGAAAGCACTGATATGCTTTCGAAGGAGGGTTGCATCACTGCCGACGATAAATTGCTAGCCTACCTGCATTGTGTGTGATCTTGAATAGTGTTGTTAGAATACTGTTAACTGATCCATTACTCTCTGAAGCTTTTAGGAAAAAGAGCGGCAGAATCAAGGGGTCGACCCGGGTCGCCTTCTATGTGGATAGCAGTCAGGAACAAAGGAGTGCGCCTATTTAATAAATCAGTTAGTAGATATGTTTGGAGCAGACAAAGTAAACAACGAATACAGCAGAGCAGAAGCGACACATTAATATTCAGTAGACACAGTATACATGCAATTACCCGATGACCCGTTGCATGCGCACGATACGAGACGGGAAACGTCAATAGAAACTTTCTTTTCATTTCATTACGTAATGTTATCAGTAATAAATACGTTAGTAGTTTACATCGCGGAGAACACAAGACGTACAGCCCTAGCTAACAAAAGCTGAAAACTGTTTCCATGTGTTAAATAGAGTGTATAATCACGGCGTGCCTGTTCAACAGAGGTGTAATTAAGAATTCGGATGGCGCAACACGGCAGTGCAGAGCTTCGTAAAGTTCGCCCCATTTTATTGCTATTCGAGTTTTATTGCTGAAGAGGTGTCGTCTCTTGATTCATCAAGCTACTTCGTTCACGTCAAAATGATTGACTGAGCAACCTAGCAAGTAAGCTAATTCCATTCTCTTCAAACGCCCATTTCTCAACAGGGAATCATCCACGTGGTTTTATCAAAGCGGTCGGATAGCCAACCTTGTAAATTTATCCGAACTAAAGTATTATAAGCTATGGTCTGAATTAGCGCATTATGGGCTACTGGTCCTTTCCATCGGTTTTTGAGATATATTTTGCTGACAGATATTTGCCAATTGCATACATCAGCTATGATAGATGCTCTTTGTAATGTAACCGGTAATAAATGAACATATGTAGGCGTTTGCATAAATTGCATTTTCTGTACTAAATATACTTATTCTATAGCCTAGTTGATCAACCGGAAAAACACTTGAATTTCGATTAGACACCGATATTTGTTCCTCAGAGGGGGTTCAACTGGCTAGACGCAGATCCCAAATCTAACCGATGATGATTAAATCGTTCGAAGAATGAGACATCCTATGGTTATTCGCAGAAATTTAAGTTATTCATGGGCTGTTTGCGATGGTTCAAGGACGGCCATTAGCACTTAGCGATAGCTTAACTTAGATGCATTGTACGATACGCCCCAGCAGTCGATCCAGCGCTGTCCAGCTGGCGCACTCTGCCTGCTTGTCTACAGCTGTTGTGTTAGCAAAACGAAAGACGATCGGATTTGAGGACACAGTTGGTTCAAGTTAGGCGCGTCTTAGGGTGTAGAAACGTCATATATCGATGCGAGCCAAATGTAAAGCCCCCTCATCTCTCTTTATAACTATATGCGACCGTGATATGCAAAACGAGTGGCTCTTAGGTTTTGATAGCTTGACGCCTCGGTGAGTTGAATTAAAATTTCGTTTTCTCGTAATCCATGTCGTTAGAGTTGTTTGAGAGTTTTTCTGCTTTTTCGACGGTTATCTACAATCTCGTTGAATCACTCAGAGGCCGTGACGTTGTTTTAGCGATAAACCAGACGCATCGTAGAAGTAGCTTTAGTGTCATCTTTTGCATGCGTCTAAATTAATGAACAGCGTTGCCGGAGCCTACTTAGAGGACCCTATTTGCATCTGCACTTAAAATCAGAACTAACAAATATTGTTTTTTATTCCGGTATAATACCGAAGCAATACACGACATTTATGCGACGTTCAAAGCTCGTATATTTATACGACAATGTTAACAACCTTTAGTCCAGAATTAGGGTTCCGGAATCAGAAAATCGCGATTACTCTCAGAACTGCACAAAAATTACCAAAATCACTGAGCAAAGTAAGCTATAAAGGCGTGAATTTTTCGTTATGAAGACTATCGAGAAACGACCAAGGACAAATATTATCCCTATACCATGGACAATTCTTGTCCAATTCACTCTTTCCACTTGGGTTATGGGGGTGCTTTCGTTGTTGACAGAAACGTCTCAAACCGTATCACCCTTCATGTGAGAATTCAATATGAAACAGTGATGTTAGTGAAGCAGATGTTAGTCCGCTACTTATGTTTCGAGCCCGTACATGAAAGTCTCATTGTAAATTGCTCAGAACGCCTTGACATCGCAGAGATAATGTGCCGTTTTGCTTGCCTTTTAGTAAAATCGCCCTAAACCGAGTGTATGAATACGTCGGTGCTTTCGGAAGAACCTTCAGGTGGTTTGTTTAGTGCGTATTTATTATGCTTTCTTACCTAAAATTTTATTAATTAAGGTATAATGTTATAAAGCAATTCATTCTAGCATAATTGTAAAATATAATTTTTTGAGGAATGGACTGTGTGAACGTCCTCTTCGTGGAAAAGACGGTGCATGCGGTTTAACAAGCACGGCAGGCACAAACAGCCTTCAAAATGGAATCAGGTGTCATTCCTGACATAAAAAAGGCATCTGTCCATAGATCTATGGCCAATAGAAGAATATGAGTCTACCTTTTCTCACGTCCGTTACCGTAATTCAATACCGAGACAAAACCATAGCATGTGAGCCTAGCTCTCATCAGCAGGGTTTTCATGGTTTTGACATTCACAAGATCATAGATGTCGTCAAAACACCGAACTATTTTTGGTTTATCAAACGTTGTTTTTATGTAAAATGATACGTTTGATTAAAATAGAGCTAAATGAAGCTAAATAAAGTAACCCTTGGCGTGTTATCCAATTTTTCCTGTTCGCTTTCGTTGTCACTTGGTGCTTCGGGGCAAGTTACCTTTGTCTAATAAATTCTCTCACAGTACATGATGCTGTCCTAATTCACTGCAATTGCTTATACCAACAAGGGTAGGCCTCAACTGCTCCCGGCCTAGACAAGCTTTGTACGCTTCTGCGGTGTTCGAACTCTAACAAAACTGGTAGATTGCGTAGATGCACAAATATAGCACATAAGGGAGAGAGGCAGGTTTCTCCCACCTCTCTCTTCCCATCTCCCTGCTTCTCAGTTCTTGATATCACCGATCTGTTAGCATGAACACTAAAGCTCTATCGATGCCTGTGGCGAATGTAGCGGGCTCAAACAGTGGCTATTGCTTAGCCTTGCCAGAGAATAAATAGGAGCTTAAGTTCGTTTCAGGGTTCGGCGTCACGGCGTGGGAGGGGGAGGTTGTACTCGATGTCTGTGTATTGAGCGTACGCGATAAATGTGCGACTGTAGATGTTAGGGAGTGAGCCGGTCTCGGGGATTAGCACAAGTTTGACTTGTGAGTTTCTCACCGCTTGTCGCTTTGCTTGTGCTCCTTTGGTGCACAAATGAGCAATTGGTTACTGAGCGCCGGCACGCATTGCTGATTCATAGTGTGCTCCCAAGAACAGGGGACCACGCTGGCAGCAGCTGTTGGTGCTTCTCCACGATTTCGATATTCGTCAATGGTAGAATACCTACATCTGCCCAGTGGCAATCGAGCTGAAAGCGAGCGGGCGGGCGGACGCTGAGTTGCGTTACTTAAAAGCAGTTTTCATTGCTCGACTTCAAACGGGCTAGCTTGTGCATGTATCTCTTAGAAGACAAAAAGTAGAAAAACTTGTGAAATTGAATTAGGTAAACGATCGTTGTTGATAAACATCCATATCCTTGTTACTGTAAATGCAATTTCGGTTACAGTGCCATGCACTGATAGTTGATATTGATATTCATCATGTTTGATTGTAAGCAACAGATTTATACTTATCTCCGATTGGTATCTTGTTCCTTTATGAAGCTATATTATTTCATTCCTTTTTAATAACGATTAGCACGTTGCTGTGAGTAGGTGGGAACGACCTAGTAGACTGCATGTGTCCTCCCGCAGTGTCCTTCTCTTGGGTTCTGCCACGTAAAATGACCCGTTTTGTACAGCGGTAAAGATCCATTTACAGACTTGCTCTAAGTCCTGCATTGTACATCGTTAAAAACTGATTACAAGATTTGTTTGTGCGGGAGTGTAGTATTAAGTTGAGTTATAACAAGGTTTTTACATGTTGTTTTATGTCGCCATTCTATTGTTAAAATCACCATAAGCACGAAGTCTAGACAATGGTTAATACTGTGTGATCTAGGTTGGTCCTAATTTGCCTACTAGTAGGAACGGCTAATCTATGCGCTTATACACTCTTTAGTTGAAAAAGACAGCACTTAGGATTAGAGTTTGAACTTTAAAGCGATCACAAACGGTAAAATCGTTTTCCCCTCGTAGGCTATCGACGGGAACAGATGGAGATCCATTGTTTCTTTCTTTCAGATTCTTTTCTGTGTATTTCTATTTGCTGTTCATGCCTTGCATGTCTGTTCTCTGCTCTCCTGTTTTGCTTATGTCTTCAAACGAATACTTTCTACCGGAGGGCTTCAATTGGTGCTCTCTTTTCCAATATAAATCAATGAGGAATTGCGTTACCGACTACTCTTGGGAATCAAGCGACTTTTCGAGGGAAAGAGAAAATGAGGTGCAGAATTCCGTCGAAGATCACAACAGCTCTGTATGCAGATAGACGTGAGCTCGTTCGGGAACAACCCTTGTTAGCAGTCCAAACGCAAGATGATGAATTTAGACGTTTTTATTTTAATGTCTACGTGTCTCCATTAGTGTGCCTACTTGAAGCATGCCTATTTAAGGCAAATTTTATATTGTTCAAAACTCCGAAGTGTCTTTTATAATTTTCATTGAACACGAAGCGTGTTATCCTACAATTTTTCACCTGATAGTTTTACTTATTAACTATTCCTCTGCTGAAAACTTTTATGCGTACAATTATTTTTTTTATGTGCCAACATACAATATCTTCCTACTTTAAAGATGTTTGCCTGATACTCGCATTACTTCACTTTTGTAGTGGTGCTGTAAGCTCGGGTGTAACTTTTGTGAGTCTGATAAACACATCCATTGTATAATTCAGAGTAAAGAAATTTTTCTTAAAAATTCCATTATGTCAGACCTATTTTTTCTGTTCTTTTACCCAAATGTGGTATAAAGCTTTCCTTTTAGGCCCAGTGTATTTTTCTTTTTTTTAATTCTTCACACATATATACATAGGATAACACAGAATCTCATCTCCGACTCTTCTGCTCCATCTTGTTAGTACTCTCGGACTCGATTTTTCACTCTTCGTCGTCTGGGTCGCAGCTTAAAAAATTGAATTAGAACTGAACAGGTGGAATAATTTACCCTGAAATGTAGCCGGGCCTCGAAACGAGAAGTAGCCAAAAACGATATTGCACCATCGTCACCACTGTCACCATTGCAACGGCCGCATTCGCGCCACCACCACCTCCCCTACTTTCCGCCACCGACTTCCATCTTCACCAGTCGAGCGTCTTTCACCTAGTGATCTTCTGTTTTGGACTGATCCTCACCTCACGTCAGGCAGTATGGCGGACACATCATGGCGTGGCTGTAAGGACGTGTGAAGCGGGCAAACACGTAAGAGGGACGCGAACTGAAGGGCCAGACCGAGGACGCAGGAAGGGAGCGCAGTCTGTTGCGTACCGGTAGCCTCGACGTGCCGTTTACATTGCGAGGTACGTGTAAGCGCGTATTTAATACGCTTAGCTAATCAGTTATCCAGGCTAGCTAATCTGGTTAGTTGGCTGGGTAGGCATCGAGGAGGTAGACAGTGACAGGAAAAACGGCCGTGGTTACACTGGAGCAGGAGGAACAGAAATGCCTGCAACGGAGGCCGACCGCGTCTGGGGCGGGCCATAATTTACGCGTCGCATAAAACCTCCTCTATTGCGTATGGTTTTCCCGTTGTGTTAGGCCCCCTATATGGTATGCGTTATGAATATGATGTTGTTGGCGCATCTGACTCGGTATGCGGCTAGACCAATCCATACAAGGCAGAAAATCCCACTGCGTCATTAAGTTGCTTCTAAGTTGAGCTCGATCAACTTTGGACGTATTCAAGCTAAGACTAGGCACCAAAGTTTTCAAACAATTTCCTTTTGCGTTTAAGAAGTGAATAATAAAAAATAAAAAGAAATGAAAAAGGTCACTGGAATAATTTCACGCAAAGTTTGGCATTATCCTTTACGGCACATACCACCCAATAAACTAATTTACGTGAAAACGTTTCAAATTACGCTATATATATATATATATATATATATAT
>MNPL01004500.1:0-10081 GCA_002081605.1 Tropilaelaps mercedesae
TGTCCATATATATATATATATATATATATATATATATATATATATAGCAGCAAGAGTTCCACAGTGACCCTTTGCGCTATCTATACAATCTACATCAAGTCGAGGCATGTTGATTGCGAAAACTACAATAGAAAACCTAGTATTATTGTTATTATCATTGTATCAAGCCTAAAATGCACAAACGATCTAAAAAAACCATCTAATTCTTATATTGCATCGAAAACAAAATCGAATGTGTTCACTCTGCGTTATTACGCAGAGTGAATTTATTTGAGAGAACTATAAACAATTAAACAAGTCGATTTTGCGCCTTGAACGTTTGTATTGGAGTAATTACTGCAGGATTTTAATCGAAGTTGCGCACGCAGACTCGCAAATGCTTTATGCCTGAAACTAGTCACCCTTACTACTGGTTATTGAAAGTCGTCATTCCCGATTTGAGAGTGAGTTGAACCGAAGTAAATTACACGGCAACACCAGAGGTATAAAGGAATTCAACAAGAGTGCGAGTATTACGTGTTAAATTAGTTAATCATTTGAGATGTCGGTGTTATTTTTTCGCCTTTTTCTAACAAAAAGCGAAGGTTACCAATTCGAACGGTCTCATCACTTAGAATGGGGCGAGCATCTATGCTTGCTTGAGTTGCCTATAACTTGCTGCAAATACAATTATTTTATCTACAGAACTATTTTAAATAATACAAATTATGATTGTAGTCATTGAGTTATCTCATAGATCTCGTAGTCACTGAAAATTTTCATTGTTTCTTAATTTATTAATTTTCATTGCTGTTATTAAAGAAGTATATAATTAACACAAAATCGTCTTGTAAAACAAAGACAATTGTGACCCGAAATCGTGACTTGAGTGACAGAAATTAAACGAAATTAAATTTTGCTTTCTTTGCCTCATTCCGTTCGGAGAGGAATCAAACGTCAATTATCTGTCTGGTATTCTACTCACGTCCCCTTATCATGGTGACTGTGATCTTTCAATGTAAAGAAAAGGTAGTACCTCATTTATTAACCCTTTAACCATTCGCGGAAATGTAACTGATTTTTTTTAATTGAATGTTGTTTAGATTGATTAACATGAATGAGTTATGGATTACTTAAATGTAGCCCGCCACACGAACAACCGCGTGAGGAATAAAGCCAACGATGATACACCTATAACGTTTTATAAGCTTTATCGAACGCAATCTCAAGTGACGCGCTCGCCTAGAAGCCGTTATAGGCCGACGTCTAGAGTTGGTACGAAGCATGCAAAGGAGTTTAAGGACTTCGACACGATGGCGCGAACAGGTTAAAAAGTACTTTATGAAACTTTATGAAACATGCACCGAGAATGACGGTAGGTTTATGTAAATTAGTACAACTGCTTTATTCTCGCATGTCAGTTGTTTTGACAGTTCAATAAATGTCTAGATAAACGCGTCCCTAGCTTGCAAATCTCACTCTGCTTTTTGTTTACAAGAAACCCTCACCCCAACAGTTTCAAGCTCGAAACAGGTCGTTCCCTTGGCTTGCAGGAGTCTATGCAATCAACGGGGTTTGGACGGACGACGAAAGCACTAAAGGCCGAATTCCTCGGAAACAGTCGCTCCGTATTTCAGTTGTGTAGTTCGACCTAGATATAAATTCTACTATTATCAGCTAATGTATGTATTTGCAGACAGTACGCGCTAGCTACATGCAAAAACAGGACATGCACCAGACGGGCGTGGAATGCGGGAAAAATGGATGCATTGCCATTAGGTAGACGCAACTTTCGAGTATGAACCTACGCTAAGAAAAGGTAACCAAATGCGTTCTTTTCGTGAGCCGATAGCTCGGCTCACGTAGATATAGATAGGATAGATAGACGTAGAGGCTGGCGGTAAAGGATACGCCGCAAGCACGCGAAAGCGGGATATGCATAACAAAACCCATGGACAAGCCACCTCAGAGCGCCATATAGTAGTGGGGAAGTCGCAGTGCGATATGGCACAAAAATAGCAAGCAGGTGTGCACTTGACATAGGCGGTCACATGTACGTTGTATAACCATCACAGGATGGATTGCTCAAACAAGGGCGACGACAAAACAAGGTTGACATTTGTTAACACAGATTAGTTGAGCGTTCCGTTTCGCAGTCAGCTCGCAGTTAGCTCGCAGTTCCGCTTACGAATCTTCAGGACGTAAAAGTATGATTGTGATGGAACATAGCCGCGCCATTAGGCTAGAGTGTGACATCAAACCGATTACTTATTTTTGGAAGGATTCGAAAGATGTATAATATTCGAACGCAACAAGCAAGCGAGAAACCATGTCGAACACTCAATATAGCATGCATGACTTCTTCTGTACTCGCATATTCCACATTGGTTTGTTGTACAGGGAATGCCGAGCTTTCTATTTGAAGGACTCATGTAAAATAAGTTTTAAAATGTCGATATTTTAGTAGCACCTTCTAATTGCGTAATTCTTTTAGGAGGAATATCTTGAAAATTTCTAACCACAAATTACTGCATGACTCAAATCGATTCAGTTACTGATTTCCCGTGCTTTCATCCCAGTGTGTAGCTTTCTCGATTTGCAGAGAACAATATACTTCGCTTGAAGCAAATTCTGCAGAATGAGCAAAATGTTATCACCGAATTTTGTGTTATATATAAGCATCAGTAAACAGACATTTTTAAGACAGTCGTTGAATGTCTGAACATGTAGTTCATATTAATGTCTGCACTCAGAGGATGAGGAAAAAACCTATTCGTATGATGAGACGCAAAGTAGATTAACAAAGTAACTCCACAATTAGTAAACATTCATGAAATGTTAGGATACAATAGTAGCAAAAATTATAAACTGTAGATTATGAACATTCCTTTATGGTTAGATAAGGTAACATCTTTTTACATCATTTAACAGGGGAATGTGACTAGCACAGCGTGGGCATTACAGAGCCACTAAAGGAATTGCAGAAGCTTAAAATCGTACCCAACATGTAGTATAAAATTATAGCGTACTACCTGGTTACATATGAAAATGTTATGGAAAGCTATAATATACGCTTTAACAGACTACAAGATTTATACGAAATTTGATTTAAGACGTAAGACCCTTATTCTTAAATAAAGACACATCGCCTTAAAAAATGTGAATTGCAGTTGTACTAATGGAAACATAATACGTACAATTATGATATTACTAGAAAAACATCTTCATAATACAAGATATTAATAATAACATCTCATGTAACATTTGAATGTCGAGAATTACGCTAGTATAATTTGAGTATAACACTCGGTAGATTCATAATTACGTTAATATCATACGAGCATAACACTCGTAGATTCTACCTGCTTTTTGTGCTGGAAATTGGCTGCACCGGGAACATCCGCATCCGGAACAACGGTAGTGGTCTATACTGTGTGCAGAAAAAAGGTTCCCTCCTTTATGAAAAACGTAGAACCTCGTCCTGATCCCGAAGCCGGGAACGGACACGGAACCCGGCTCTTTTCGTTTTTTGTGTTTTCTGTACGCCGTGGGAAGGATCTTTGAAAACATTTTGGTCGAAATATTGAATGCGGAGATTAAGTTAAATTCGAAGAAATCCTCTCAAAGACTCGATTCGGCCTCCGTAAGTGAAGATCCATATTCGGTGCCTTGTATAAAATTCTGAGAAAAGCTTGAGAAAATTCTTGAGAAAATCTGGCCTTATTAATCACAGTTCGGAAGGAAAATAACTTACAGGCGGTGACCAATGAGGCTTTGGGGCTAATTAACGACTGGTTTATTCGCAATTATGTAGAGTCGGAGTCACATGGGACCAGGCATTGTAATTAATCGGCAAAAAGAAGGTCGGAGGAATCGACCTGACGCTAGCGGAAGGGCCGAATCAAAAATGATAAGAAAACCAAGTACCTCGGGATGATACTCGACAGAGGACTCAGCGGAAAACCACGTTTTGCCTATGTTGCCTCCGAAGTCCAAAAGGTCTTCCTGAACCTCGCGCGTCTCATGCCTTGCGTGAATGGGGTCTCAAAGGAGAAGCGACTGACCGCCCGACTGAGGCGACGACTTCTGGCTTGGGTCGGACAGTCGGTCGCAATTTATGTCTCTTCCGTCTGAGGCGGATATGACACTTTGAAGCGCGAGTAATACGAGCAGACTGCGGTCAGCTCAGAGCACGCTCGCGATAAGAGTAGGCCGTGTATACCGAAGAGTGTTAATTGAGGCTCTCCTGCTCCTAGCTAAGTTGCTGCCATGGGACCTCCTAGACAAGAAGAGGAGAACGAGATATTCCAAACGGGGAGACGTGGACCTCATGGAAGCGAGGCGTGCAACAGCTGGTACATGGAAGGCCGAATGGGAGCGTAAGGTTAGGCCTGGAAAGATCATCAAGGGAGGTTGGATTAAATCTGTCACTACAGATATCAGGCAGTGGCTCTATACAGCAGGAGAGTTGTCGTACTACGTGAAGCAGGTACTGACCGGACAGAGAGAGTTCTTTAATTCAGCAATGTCTTATTGGTTACCAAACCTAAGGGTGGTGAGAACGGAAGCGGTCGGGGTCGTAGTGGGTTTTTAGTCCCCCACAAGTCACTAAATAGTTAAACGTGCAAGTGCTATCAGCATTAACTGAAAGATATAAGAAGAGAGCAGGCCTCTGGCAATCTCCGAACGGGTACGTAAGAAACCAACTACCGGACCCCGATTTCGTCCGAATGTCCCACTTGGAGTCATGTGACCCATATAATGACACTCACCGGAAGTCAGCATTTAACCTATTTTCGCTTATCTAAGGTCTAATGAGCCAGTTTGAAAGTCTACCATTATCCCTCGACTTGCGACAGATGCCTTATTTGCATTAAATCACACCGTCACCTATCGCTCAATTCGGAAAAATGCGGTCACCAGCTTTTGACACAAAATTTCATGAAGCTGGCCAATATAAAAACGGATCAAAGATTCGCAATCGACGATTTCCTCATAAAACTGTTGCTCTGTTCATTTCTGTATTTCATGTGCTGCGCACGAATAGCTTTGAAGCTACTATTTCCACAAAAAAAATAGAAAATAGAACGTGCCAACTCCTTGAAAGCGTGATTTAACATAGGCCTAATCCACCGATCTCAACTGGCGGAATCGCTTCCCTGAACCGTACGATATCCACACTCTACATTCGAGACCTCAGCCTACGAATAAAGACATTCGAGCCCCACAGAACTCAAACTGGTCAACACAATGGCAAATCAACTAGATAAACTTCTCTAGCCGGATGTTACGATCGCGTTAGTTAGCTCGTCATCACAAATCGAACGTGCTAAACCGAATAAAGGGTCAGTCTGTCCCGATACGAATCTCGCGGTTTGTCGTCTACGTGCCATTATCTGAGGGGGCATCGTCCTCGTGCCGCCGAGATCATGAAAAGGATCGGCAATTACTGATTACCTAACGCACTACGTTAAAACTAGTGGCTGCGCCACAGAGATTTGAGTCGTAAAGAATATCGACCTTGCGCAAACTCTGACTGACTCCTTCGAGTACTCGTCGCTGTCATCAGTTGCGTCATATCACCAGGCGGTGGAAAGTACATCTGTACCGGATACGGAATATACCCTTCTCTCACTCGATGTACACGTGTTACGTCCGGTGTGAAAGTCTGTGTGTGGCCATATAGATTTAGCTCTGTAGTGAATTGCGGGGCGACCGCAACGGGTCGTATGGAAATTGCATCACTCGCGAAACGCTTGCAGGAAGCAGGACGGTAGCGTCGGCTCGTCAAAAAATCGTCGTTTCCGTAAAACCAAGCACCACAGGCTAGCTCACGGTAATGGAGAAAAGGCGCAGAGAAAAAGATTACAGGCAGTAAAGTTTTCCAGGGCAGAAATTCACAATTTCGACATAAAAAGTTATCCCTTGTAGTCAACCTGTTTCTTTCTCTCTCTTTGCATATATATATATATATATATAATATGGCTAAATACAGAATCTGCAATAAAATTTCTGCCGATCAGGCGGAATCACAATAGCCTATTTTTATACGAGCACGAATAAATTCACACAAATCTTCTGGGGCCTCCGCTTGATACGAAACCCGCAAATTCAATTACAAATGCGACCGGAGCCCTAATTCCACCTTCGTAACTACCAGTGAAATCCAGTCAGTGTTCGTAGGGTCGTTTTACTTGCACGCAAGCTCTAAATACCGCCGACACTCGAGTTACTAGGAAAGCTGCTCGTCCAGAGTGGCTTCAGAGGACATTCCACGCACTGGCCGACAGCTTACATCATGTGGGACCGTTGCTATGTCGATTCATAGAGCTCCTTGAGTTGCCGTCTAGTTTTGCAGCGCCTAGGATTGCAAGAAATCAAAGACATTAGAAAGCTGTTTATATAGGTTAAAATGAGCAATTTAATCATTTTATTGGTATCGTTTCCTCCGCAAAACAATTTTCATTATCAATATTTGTTTGCCAATTTTAAAACATATCTTTTAGCAACAGTCTATTCGCGCATTGTCAATAACTTATTTGAGTGATATTTGGACACAAAGATAAATCAAGTATCTGACTTCTGTACGAGCCTATAGCTATGCTATATCTAAAAACCAGCTGAAAAATATCGTACTTTTACGACCACAAATTGCGTACGTAGAGCCTTGTAAAGCGACAAAATCTCAACCAAACGTGTTTTTGCGAATGTTTTAAATTATGTAACACTTTTTGCTTATGTGTGGCAATGAAGCCGATTTTAATGTCCATTGCTCAGTACCGAATATACCGCACAGATGATACCGCAATAATGCCCTCGTCCCTATCAAGTTACCATGGTATGTGGTAAAATCAATTGCATCGAGTCATTTTAATCTTTAAACGCAATACGCGTCATCGGCATGAACTCGACCAAGCCGAGTACAGTTACCCAATCAGTTGCGCCAATGGCGCCTATTTTGTGGCTGTCTCTTGAATTAAAAAGTGATTCCTCCTCAATAATTTTTTCGGACAAGTGTTGAACACGCAGGCAGCTCCACCTGCTCAATGGCGTTGCCTAGGGGAGCCGCACATTTACCAATAGTGATACCTATGGAGCACCTTGTGTAAGCAAGCTGGCGCTAAGCAGCTCCTTTGTGTAGGCCAGTCCATGGCACTCTGCTCAAGTGGAAGGGCATGAAATGAGGTGCTTCCACCCCATTTCGTGCCCTCTGGGTTTTATGGCAAAAATATGTCACCTGTACAGAGTCACCTGTATATAGTTGCTCTATCCGTTAACATCATGGAATAGTTTCTTTTTCTAAAAATGTTCACCCAGCCAAGGCAAATGCCGACGTTTAGTACGACTTCCAGCTTGTCGCACCTGACGCCGTTTTTGGCAACCCTCTCTTGAAGACATCCGCTGTAATTAGGTTGCTGTCACTGCTACTTACGTCCATGATTTAATCAGTATGTGCGTGTGTGTATGTGTGCGTGAACCAGTTAACTGGACGCTCTCGAAGAACCTAGAGATAACGGTCCTTCTAACGGCTAACCGAGAACATGTAAGATATTCGGGAATCGCCGACTATCGCCAGTGACCTTAGAACGATTAGGATATGGACTATTGCGTAACACGAGTGAGAATACAAAGCTTTTCATTGGAAAATATCGGCATGGCAAGCCAGTTATTTTGGCAGAATTCACAGTCCAAGGAGGGGAGTGGGGATCGACTTTCTTTATGGACACTCGTCCCTGTCGCTTTGAAGTCCACGACGGGAGCGACTAGTAGACACCATTTGTTAACGCTGAGTACATCGTTATTACTGGTTTGCATTTGGTTATTCCACTTGCGAGCTCCAACTGAATAAAAAAAAGTAAGGCATATATATTGGGAAAAGGAAAGAGAATACAAGAAGGCAGCTTTTGACATATTTTCTATACTATAGATAGTATTATGGCATGAAATATTATATTTAATGCCATAACACAAACAACTGTTCTGCGATACTTCATTATCAATCCGTGAATGAGAAATTTTCATAAAAAGCAGAACAAAAGCGTTCGTCTGGTTTTTACTATGCGAATTACTCGTCTTACCGTTGCAGTCCATCGAGTGACTAGTCATCGCTTGGCTGGCGCCATTAGTTTGGCTCAGACATACAACCGCATGTCATTCAAATGATTCAGTTTGACGCCCGATTATATCCTTGATAATTATATTAATGTCACCCCTCCTCTGGCTATCGCCTATTCGGAGCCTTAGCTGTTCAACTACATCGCTCACAGGAAACACTAAATAAAACTAAAGTAATAGTTACATGTTTGTACAATTGTTTTTTAGATTTTAAATAAAATGCTATTTCCTTCTGAACCTTTAATCTGCTGGTCTATTCTTGGCGCTACAGAAGTACCATCCAGGTGCGCTAGTTTACCATAGATTGTGCGGAAATATAGACAAAAAGTATGATAAATCACGAGATCCACTCAATGGCGTTCTATTCCAGTAGTCATTTAAAGAAGAACCTTGATTATTTTGCCAAGACGCCACTTGTCTACGACAAACACCAGGGCTGACATTGGAAAGACGAGGCTAAAGTATTTTTTCAACTCTGTTAACTTCATTTTAACATTTAACGTGACTATTGTGCGCGTGTGCGTGTGTGTGTATGTTTGCTCAGTCTCCTTTCTCTCATTAACAACGGTCACTCCTAGCCATTTGCACCTTACGACCCAGTCCCATTGCCTGCTTCACGGTGCAGAACATTCGATGTATACTTACCCCGTAAAAAAACTGCGACTACAATCTTTTTACCGTTAAAAATCCTAGCTAGTTCATACTCGTCAAACATCGTTTGCAATTTTCTTCCATTACTTCTTTGTTATCAGCGTATATTGCTTGACACCACTAAACATTACCGTCGTACCATCACAGAACCCCGTAATACCATCTAATATTCTGACGATATTACAACTCACTTGTCAGCGAACGGCGTGGCTGAACCATTCACTCGAGCACTTCAACCTCTGACGACTCTCATTTATACTGAAATCTCCTACGGCGAATAACAGCAATCACATATACTTTCTGCCTTTTTTGCTGCCTTTTAGGCACTTTTGCTGCCTATCGTAATTGGGAAATACGATTGACTTACTCGCAAGATTATAACCGTGCTTAAGCCACCTGGATACGCTGGTATACTTCGCGCTTATGCGCGAATTTTACTAAGCTAGCTTACTAGCTAAACACTTATAAACACGTGTATGACATGTTTCTCCGAGTCGACTAAAATTTATAGATGTATCTGCCTGAAACAGTGCGTGTAAAGAACCAGTTGCTTTTCTAACGGCGATTCCTGGGGCGTTGATATGAAAGCCGGACAGGTTAGTCCAACGGATTTTAGATACGCTAGAACATGCTCAAACTAGTTATCAAGTATAGCTTCCTGGTAGCTGTCATCGAAATGGTTCGATTGGTGCATGTTTGTGCTGTGGTGGACTTTTCAAATTAGGGTAGTCCTCACCTATCACCCACTGTAGTCGGTCGCGTCTACACAATGGTATCCTATCGCAGAAATATTTTCAAAGGCCAAATTAAATGGGGGGTGTGGCAGAGTCCCGCCCACAAGGCTAAAGAGGAAATGATAAGGTGCGTCTTACATATGTTAACACACAAAGGTACCAATTTGCTGGCGCCCCTCCTCAGCTCTCAACGATAATAGTGCAATAATGCATTAAACACAGTCATTAATAGGCTTGCGGAAGTGGAGCACTTAGTTGGTGTGACATTGTGTAGCCACATCCGTCAGTCTAGTATTATGGGGATTGCCTCTGAATAAGTTCAGCTAATGGACAAAATGGCA
The DNA here is from genome assembly GCA_002081605.1 of Tropilaelaps mercedesae. Taxonomy (NCBI): domain Eukaryota; kingdom Metazoa; phylum Arthropoda; class Arachnida; order Mesostigmata; family Laelapidae; genus Tropilaelaps; species Tropilaelaps mercedesae. The sequence continues at coordinate 9,821 of MNPL01004500.1, forward strand.
CTCTCTGTCGATGAGCAGGCTTTGAGTTAGCCAACTTTTTCTGAGCCTGGGCGGTATGAGATTGTCAGACCTCACTAGTCCGCGCTACCAAAGGCTCTAACTTCGAATACGTTGTAGGAGCTAGACAATCGGAAATCGTCCCAGCGAATTCTTCTATTCATTTCCTTAAGAATTAGGTGATTTCCTCTCGTGTAATTAATAAAACCGTAGTGCATACAAGCATCTCCGGCATGTATATATATATATATATATATATATATA
>MNPL01004502.1:10532-31188 GCA_002081605.1 Tropilaelaps mercedesae
GGAGAGATGCCATACAACTGTTTAGATTTTTAAGTTGGCATATTCGTCAACAGAAACTCATCAACGTTTCTTTACTGCGCTTCAGAGCGTAAACTTTGTAAAGTAGTCCAGTTTCTAGAGCATACCTCGATAGACACATACTATAACACACATACCCGCATATGGAAGCTGCTATTAGTGACAAAAAACATCTTGCACATTATTTTCACTAAAGTTACGGCAACTGGTTAACTTACTCTGGATCTCTCCATCAGTTGCTCCTTTTTTGCAGTCAGGCACAGAACCAAGGCTTAGGCTTTACGCAGCATACGTGGCATTGACCGTATGAGTAAGTATGAACCGGGGAAAGGTGTTCATGTTCGAAATCCGTTTGTTGCCCGCGGACTAGCCTCCTCTTCCTTCTTTTCGTACTGCAGTCTAGTCACTGTTGCAACCTTACTCGACTCGTTGTTGCAATCCTACTCGACGGTATCTCAAGACAAATTACTTGACAATCGACTGCTAGCACGTGCATTAGACCAACCGGACGTAAAGTTTATTATTAAAATATAATTGTTGGTTCTATGTTACAAAATTTTCCTCACAGAGACAGCTAAATAAGCATCTGTTGTAGCTTGCACAGCTATATAGAGACAGCTATATAAAAAGCATGCTTTACTCATAAATAAACCGTGTTAGAAAATATTACCATAACATAATTGTTGAACGCAGAACTGGGTTTAATACAAAATTGTAATATACGCTATAAAGGGCATTTAAATTTAAATGGAAGCATTCATATATATTCGAGCTAACAATAAGGATGCTTTCATGAATTCATGGAGCATTCGTAATTTTTTTAACCTTATTATAAGTCAAAAGTTTCTGATCCAAGTGGTCCTAGATATCGACCTTTGACCTATTAAACCTAAAAAATATTTAAAAGATATAGCAGTCTAAGTCTTTACTGAACCTGCAGTCATATGTTTTAAAGCATCACCTTCTGTACGAAAATAAATGCGAAAAGTGAAAACGAAAATAAATGCGTCACCTGACCGGTAAATGCATTTAAGTTTGTAATTTTGGTTGATTTATTGCCGCAGAGTAACAAGTAAACTGGAGGTAATAACGTTGGATCTTTAGTGAGGGGATAAACAAACTACAGCACAGCTTGCTGTATGCATTAAACAAATGCCGATGTTTTCGTGCTCTAAGTCATCAGTTAAATCATAAGCTGCTCAACCCATACCCAAAATGGATATGTATATATATATATGAGTTTAATTCGATTATGTTCTATATCCAACTATCGTATATACCTGTGTAATACAAGAAATAAGTTTAGAAAAATAAACGACGAATGTGCAAATGGTGCTAAATCCATTGGACGTCGTTACGTTCAGATCAAATAGATACGTTACAAATTGTGAAAAAAATACTTGCCCTAACTGTTTATAAAAGACTACTCTGACGATCGTTTCCGAGAAATTGCTATGGTGCACGCAAAGACTGCTGGCCTACCAGACGGTTATGAAACAAGAAAAGTGGAACGACTCTAGGCCCGAGTACCTCATAACTGCAATCGCCTTGCATCCGTCGTAGTTTCTGCTTTCAGTTACAACAGTACGTTAAATGTAAAAGGACAAGGATGTAGCAAAAGGACAGATCCATTTTACTTACGCATCTATCATATAAGCCTGAAGAACAAGCTAAATTACACCATTGACTATATATATATATATATATATATATATATATACGAATTAAATCTTCTACAAAAATCACGTATATAAATATTACCTTACATAATAATAAAAAAAGGTTGAGAGATAGAACAAGCAATAAATTGTGATAAGCTTCTGTCTGTTAGTGGCAGGTAGTGCAAAAGTCAAAGCGTTTTACGTTTATTTTGTTGAACCAGCCCATTATTTGGATGTGCTCATAGCTACTATGGTACGGTTGGTTTTTAACGGAACTAAATGTGTCACGAGTGGTAGTATTGGTGGTGACGTCTTATAATGAGGGAAACTTTTGTGTGTAACCACTGATGCAAATTGGCGTGGTCTGAAGCTGCTGTTGATTTCTACTCCTCTCGTGTGCTTTACGAAATCTCATGTTTGGTGTTATAAAGTTTGTGTGAATAGAGGTAATAATGAATGATTGCTTTGTCCAGAATGAAAAATATAAGTACTATGTTATTTCCATGATGTTCTTTGCATATATATATATAGAGCTACAAAGTAAAGTAGTACCTTTAGCGAAAGTTGGTCGCTGCTATTCAATATAAGTATCGGCAGAACTGTATTTGTTTGGGTAAACAGCCAAAGACTGATCGCATACTCACGAAAGTGTGACTCTATTTATCTATCTATTTGTGAACTGCTGCGGACGAAACGGACTTATATCGTAACATAAATAATAATAAAGGCTATTGTCAACATTGCTATTTACTCATGAACTTTGATAGATGTTAATGGACAAAATAGAATCGCAATCGAAGTCGCATAACCTTGTTATATCGACAAATGAATATTCACGTAATGGACAATTAAGTATTCATACTGAGAACACTTCAAAAAGTGACGATCTAATGAAACTGCATGTCAGCATGTAATCTACAGAAACCGCTTCGAAACTTAACAGCATATAATAATGGCTTTGTATTTGTGAGATTAACCTTGTTGTATAACATACATATAGCAATAGCAATAGCGTACATATCGCAAAACGGTAGTAAAAGCGTTTTAATATGGATAGCCTTGAATGGAGTTACACTAAGAGCTATCTGCACTAATTTATCTTTGCCGGCTTTTTCTATGTGGCAGACAAAAACACGTTCTTGATATTGGAATTTATAAAACAATTATTATAGTGCAATACGTATATTGATTTGTTTTTCAGTTTTTTACATAAGTAACAAACTTGAGTTTCAAAATATATCAAGTTTCTGTTGACTTTATTTAATGCACCGTTCGCCTACATACTATTTTCGGACGCGTACGGTACTCCTTAGCAATAAATCGAAACGTTCTTTTGTCTATTTATTGTGGGTAGGTGTAAATCGAAATTTGAATCTATCGAGTACTATGCCGGTCAATCTCTGGCAACAACAATGATGACATCGTGTATTTATATTTATTGTCATTTAGCTGCGCTTGAGGAAAAGCTGTACATTTTCAGTTTTTTAAGGGTGTTATATAATGCCGTTATCGACAAAGCATATCTTAACAAACATCTCCTTGAAGATTTTTTGTGGATACCGCTTTAAAATATTTTTATCATAAAAAAGGTTGGTAAGCTTTTTACTGGAGACAACTTGTTGGCGTATTTCTCCCTCGCAATAATTAGGAGACATACAAAAATTCCATGTGTTCTCTTTCTTCCGAATTTAACGCTCGTGTCAGCCACTGGACGTTTTAAGATCCTCAGCCTTGCTTGGCGAAACTTTCCTTGAGTTGTGCGAAAGATGGTGAAAGGGAATAAGCATTTTATACGTGTTTCGCGCCAATGGTATTTCCTTGTTCAGTGCGGATGAAGTTATCCAAAAGATTTTGAGCAGGGAAGTATTATCAGAGCCATACGTTTTTAACGAAAAAACAACTTATTTTAAAACAACAAGTTTAAGTAACAATAGATTTATTATTAAATCTAGACAAACCTTAGGGCAAAACAAATCTTAGGGCCAATTGCGAATGACGTGCAGGAGCTCACAAAAATTGCATTAGGGCAATCTGTACATGCGCTGCACAAATTTTCGGCATGCAGATGCCGGCCTTTCCCTTGAAGGTGATTTGATAATAAACCGTTTGTCAGTATATGTACCTACAAACGATGCCAATAATAAGCCAGATACCATATGTTTAGTAAGTCGCGGAAATTTCACTAGTAAAATGTGAGCATGTAGCGCCCTTAATAATCCGCCAGAAGTATTTGTAGTGCGCCACAATCAAAACTGCAATCCCCACCTGTTATCGGGTATTTTCTTGCATGAATAAGGCATAATTTAAGCCTGATTAACTAAGATGAAGTACCAATATTTCCACAGGAATAGAGTTCCTTCGTTGGAATTTCATCGACAAGTTGGGAGCAAGAACTCTGTGATAGCGCGAAGTAAAGATGAGAATAAATGCTTTGTGTAGTCCTCCCAATTAACTAAGCGTCGCTGTGTCAGAGCCGGGTTGTCTTGTATGTGCGCTTTATAAAAAAAGGTGAAAACTCAAGGCCGAACTTGTGTTGGCGCCGTAGACCCTACTCATTGAATATTCTGTTTCGATGTAAGCGAAACTTCACTTGCCTCGCTCAGTGTTAAGAGAAATGAACGTTATTGTTTTTGAAATTTGACGAGAACGCCGACGACGCGAATTCCGAAAAGATTTTTTATTAACCGTGACAAGTTTCACCCGCGTACGGAGGAGCGGAACGGAAACAGTACTGCATTAACTACATCAATCGCTCAAAACCAAAGTACGCTAAAGTTTGTGCAGTAACAACGTATTAACTGGCATACCACTTTCAAGGCAGCCAATAAGAACAATCTATATTTTGTCCTAAACGAGAGCTAATACAACAGAGCGTTGTGAGACAACGCATTCCTTTAACCGATTTCGTTCGTTGCCAAGCTTCTACGAGTAAAAAAATACGAGTTACAGTACGGCTAGCGGTACGGCCAAGATAGCCTACTCCAATTGCCTACGAAAGAAGCAAATAAGATGCATATGTTGTAGATTGATTAGAATTACTCATTGTCATGACCATTAATTCGTCGTCATATGTTTTCTCCGCTAACGTAGTTTTCACCACGTCAGGACAATGGAGACTGAGGCAGCCAAAATGAAAACTAAAATAACCCCGATCGTCTTTTCTAGGACGATCACCAATTACCCTAGATAAGCAATGCACACAGGCTCTTTCACAATCAAATACCGTTACAGGTCCATTTTAGCGCCCTACTCCCTACAGGATTCCTACAGCAGAAGAAATATCAAGAGTCCCTTTGTTTGCTGGCTCGGTATTTCCGACATTATCCAATAAATTGGTCATATTTAGCATAAATTTAATGCATTTAGACTTACAAGCGTACCATGAGTATTTACCATAGCTCATCAGTACGCAAAAGAGATAACGCAACGGTTTTTGTAACACAGCATGATGCATTCCCTGTTTATTTTCAGAGAGAGCGGCCATTCTCTCCTGATCTCCCTTTCGTCCGCAAAGCAGCGGCATTTTGTGGATTACGTAGGCACTCTTATCAGTGGATCTGAAAAACATTGTCATTACCAATTTGAGTAGTCATGAAAAAAATAACGTGTCTCTAATGTATTTCATTCGCTGGATTGCGTAAGAATGTGCTTGCACTCTTAACTCGGTATAGTTTGGTTTACTGAATTCCTCTCTGCGAGCATAAGCTTGCTTCAAATATGTGCAAAGACGTAAATGCGATGTCGTCGCATGGACGGCCTAACTTCTAGCGGTTAAACGGGTAGTTCAATTAGGTCTACTACTAGTCTCGTTTGGACTATGTTATATCTGCAATTAGCTCATGGAACAATACTGTGCGCTTCAATTTCTCCATGCGTATGGACGCATACCCATAAAAAAATACACATGTAGTTGTGTGCGACGTCAAGAAACACCACTCGAGCGCGAGTTGTATCTGGTACTAATCTTGGTCTATCGAGCTAACGGTCGTCAGGCAACGCAAACGAGGCGGCAGTAGTACTCCTTTCTTGCACTTAAAGAAAAAACCGCGCTGGCTGGGGGCCGTTAACTAGCGACTCCCAGCCAGTTGACAATATATATCGCAACCTGCCGAACGCCTGGTGCAACCTAATGTTGTTTACGTTCAAATAGCAAAATCCGTATTCTGTTGAAGTTACGAATGTGATGTGCATGTTTCTTCCTAGTACACAAGCTGAGCTGCTTATTTGTATAACAGGGACAAAATACAAAACAATTTTGCAATCTGCTCTAGCCAGAGCGTCACTCGTGAGAAATCGTTTAACTGAAAAGAAACAACATGAAACGTCTTTCCCTCTTAAACACACAGAGAGCTTTCTCCACCCCTGTAAACACATTAGTAGTCAGAAGCGCCTTAGGTCGTTCTAGCATTTTCTTTTAGAAACGGCAGCGGCCCTGAGTGAGATGTACATACGGTGTCGACCACTAGTGCAATACACTAGAGGCCAACAAAAAATTTTATTAGCACTCTTATTTTCTTATGGTCGTTATTAGAGTTGGCCAGGTTACCGAGTTACTGGGCTCACACCAGAGCGGCGTTTCGCTGGGTAAAGCTTTCACTGGAGTGAATTTGCATGTGGTTACGAAGCACAAGTGGGAGCTTGTATACGTGTTAAAACGCATAGTTTCTAAACGAATAGTTTGTAGCTTCTAGGGTAACACTATAGGTGTGGATTTGAATCGTCACTAGACAAGACGTTTTTTGCAAACGAAGCAGTCATACTTCTGAGTACATATATGTTTGTTTTACTTTTTACGGTTCTCATTGTTCTATGGTCTGGCAGCACGTTGCCGACGATATCGAACAGTCGGCGGTTTATGGGTGCTTCACCATATACCACGAGGCGTTCGTCTAGACGCGTTGCTCTATTGAAGCAGTAAACTGGCATAACCTTCTTATTCGTACAGACGAAAAAATAATTTTAATAGAGCTAATAGAACGCACAACAACTGGGTATCAAATCGAATTCAGTACAATGCATGTGTCAAACCTTTCGTTGCGAGACTATGTTTGTTTTGTTTGCTTTTCATCACCCCGTTAAGAACCTCTTAATCAGCGCCTTTCCTAGTGCATAACATTTTATGGTTATAAGATAATATTTTTTAAAACATTGAGGGAAAACGCCTTTTTGTAGAGTGGTTGATTTGCAAGAACTGTTCTCATGGTATGTAGCCATGCAGAAAACTTTCTTAAAAGAACAGGTGGGTTTAGAGATGTTGTAACCTGACGCTAGTTTACTGCATTTCTTCGGGCACACAGAAGTGAATCGGGGACGAGGATTGCAAAATGTTAACACTAATTTTTAATCGTGTTATATATAAATATAGGTCTCATAGCATTCCAACCGTAAGTTACGGCCTCTCTGGGCATTTTCGGCGATTCTCTGTTACACAAATTATGCAGCCGTTTAACAGGAGAAAAGTAAGTAAATAGAGACTTACTTTTTGCAAGGAAAGCCTGTTATCCTAAAATACTAGGAGTCAATCTCTTGTAGGGCTTACAAGTGTGATTTAACCAGCTTTGAAACTAAACAACATAACTAAATGATGTCACCGAGGATTAACCGCTTAAAGATAGTCTGAAAGAGGATGTCATTCATTTTAGCAAGAAAGTATGTTGCTGCAGGCGAAACAGTGAGACCTAGCTTTATGCAGATGCACTGCAGCATAAATGATGATGCTCGCTGAGGACAAGGTCATGAGTCGCGGGCTCGGCTGATAAATATGTTCTTTTGACTCTACCCATACGTACGCTACCATCTTCTATTATAATAGTAGAACAACAAGTCCTAACCGAGGCCAGCTATGGGGTGACCCCGTAAGAAATACTCAGTGAATTTTGGCAACGTTACGTGCTCGGTGAGGCGATCAAAGGTAGAAAGCTAGCGAGAGCAGCTACTGAGGCGGTCCTCGCACGCTAACACGCTAGCGCGACCGGCTGGCGCGTGAACCTTTAACACACGATTGTCAGAGGGTACCCCTAGCTGAACTATGTGTAGAGAGGAATATAGATAGGGACGCCATTTGATGTATGTGGTAGACGAAAAAGGCTATTAATACGTCTCGCCAGCTTTGGAAATATCGGTTAGCTGTATATTTTTGTTACCAAACGATGCTAAGTTCCTCCGGTATAAAGTGAATGGAGCAAATATGTTTTTTAAAAGTGATTCGTAATACAGTTAGGATTCTATTATTTATATACGCCTCTCAAAGCTAAAACTTGGTCACGCATTGATTAAAAATATGAAGCCTCTCAATTATGACGAAACTGCATGTGCACCGCAAACTAACCATCAGCAGCAAATTCTACATGTCATCATTTATATCTAACAGACAATACATGTGATTGATATGCGTGTGTACGGATGTTCGCTCTTCTGAATCGTGATCTACACACATAATATCACAATTAACAAGGTTTCCGTGCTTATTTATATAGATTGATCTCAAACCAGCCGCGAGTAAACTGTACGCTAAGATCACCCTCACTCTCGCAGAGGCGTCTGATATTACGCCATTCTCGGAGAAAATAATTTTACCGAAAAGGCCTTATGGGAATCCATGATGTAATTCCTTCATTAAAAAAGGGTACTCCGAAACAATCTTCACTGGCGCTTGCGCCACCGAAATAAAACATTTCTCAAAAGTACAAAAAACATGGAAGCATGTAATGGAAATGTATTATTTACTACTGGATCAACACTCACTATGCGCTTATGATGTTAGGGTAAGCTTAATGGCGACCTTCAGTCGAAGATCTTTTGCTGTAGTTATAACGCTTCCTTCTCCTAATGATAGTCGAAACTCGAAGGCTCAGGATTGAACTAAATGTAAAATACGAGCGATTTCAAGGACGCCTTATATCTAATACAATGCGAAGGTACCAGCCCAGGTGTATCGAATGTCCCTTTGAGCAAAAAAGCTCGGTGTGATTAGTTTTGCGGCATAGAGTCGCGTCTGTTTTAGCCAACAACATCGAGAGAGGATTGGAGAGTAGGCGTAGTAGATAGAATCACTATGAAGGTTAGTCAGCCTTTGGATCAATCTGTCTTTGGCTAGCTGACATGCAAATATCTCCCTTTCTCCCATTTTTTGTTGCTAAAAGTGAACTGTACAACCAGCACGCACACGACAAATTTATGCAGGCAAGGTACTCTTGTGCTAAAGGATCCTCTAGACAATCTCGGCAACAAAAAATTGTATAGGGGGCTTTGACATGATCATTTTTGCCCACATACATACACGTTTCTCTTTCTTTTTGCTCTCAATATAGAGGTGCAGATGCTTTCAATGTAGCGCTACGCATACTGTTGACGAGTGGACACTTTCTTTGCATACCTAACTAAGGAGGTGTGGGGCGTACGCTTGCAGTTGAGCTCTATGGAATTGAGCTCTGTAAGCGTGTGCATGTATTTGTCAGTACAGCGATTACATGCAACCGCTCCTATCTGTAAAGGCCATCTCTGAGGTATGTCTTTGTGCTTGCAGCATTCAGTAGTCTGACTGCTAAACTGCTAGCGACGCCAATGGCCACCGAGGGACACAAAAGAGGACGGTACGTTAGGGATTGACCTCTGCAAGTAATGGGGGAAGAAACGATGCTCTATCTTCGTTGACTGGCAGGCATAAGTCGCCCATCTTCTTCGGCCGAGGCAAGCACGAAGCTAGTAATCAACTACTAGTCCTAGCACAACTATGCACAACCGCTATCATTATGCTTTTGGCCTCGAAAGACAAGCGAAGGCGCGTACGCACATCCGGCGTATCGCGTCTTATTTTGTCTCAACAAGTGCAATGCAGAGTGCAACGGTGAAAATCGATAGCCGATTGCAACGGGAGGGTCTATCTTTCCGTTTTTTGGCCACGCGCGAGAACAAGTGAATGGTTGTGATCATAGCCAACCCAAAAACGTGGCAAAAGTATGTGAAGGGTTTGAGACACGACGAGAGAACAACTACCGATTACTCGTTGATCTTTTGTATATCGAGATTATAAAGGTAGTACCGGTGAAGATAAAAAATGTTTCAGTTTATTTAGACCAAGGCGATCCTGAATGTTCGCGTTTTATGTAATCACTATTATGGACGCATCTCGTCCTGTAGCACACATTGGGTTCATACACCTTAAGAAGAACTGCACAAAGTCATTGTGACAACGTACACAAGCATCTTTTCCTATGATTGCTGATAACCTGTCGGATGATCTATAAACAATGCGAAGGCTTTTCACTTTATAAGTTTCTTCCTCAGATCGCTTTTCTTAGCCTCACCTCCTATAGCTTGGCAGATGTATTTAAAATAGCGCAACGTCAATACTTAGTATAACCGAGGAAAATAACTCAGGTCGGCTCACGCGACCAGTTAATCCAGCTTGTGGTTAAAACAATCCTGTTAAGCATTATCCAGTCATACTCGATGAGCACTAAAGCGGTTTAATAATACCAGTCCCGCTGGTGATATCAACAGGTATCGCTCTGAAACTGATTGAAAAAACAAAAACATGTAATTGTAAAAATGTGAAAAACTAGGCTCGTTTAAGATAATCTTATCTCATATCGTTGACGCCTGAGTGATTGAAAACACAAAAGCACATTAATTCTTTGTATAAAACTCTCGTATGCAGTTTTATGTAGTTAAACATTGTAGGTACACAGTCTAATTTGTCTCTAATTATTGCTGAATAATTCACTGTTTTCATTGTTCGTTGTCTTATTACAGCAAAATGCACGGTCTCCGCAACTTCACACATTTAACACAAGAGCAGCTCTCGAACTTCACGCAGCTCGCTCAAATGTAAGCTGATTTGGATGTTTCCACAGAACAAATGCAGATAATCGAACTACAGCAATATCCGACAAAGGCTTCAGATGTGAACGACAAGGTTAACAATCATAAATCTAATTAGTTTGACGCACCTGCTTTCAATGCAAGAAATACATCCAGTATCCGATACTGAATGCGCGCAATGCATAGATAATATTACATACACTATCTAGATTTTGCTAGTTGTTGGTTTTTGTTTTTTTACGATAAGATCTTGCTTTTATTGCGTAAAGCGTATCGTCTAGTTTCCTACTCATTTCAGTTCATTCACTATGTGGGCGTTGGATCCTTTTTTCTTGTTTTTCTGCTCTGTACAGATTGCACTTCATGTAACACAAATCTTCTAGATTAAGTTCATTTTGAATTGTGTGCGATTTTCTCGTTGTACTGTAATTACATCGTGTTGTGCATCACTAGATCGGTATTACTTCTCCTCCAAATAAAAATTTATTCAAACCGTCAAGTTGCATCGAGATTTAATCCCTCAATTCGGCGATCAATGTACACCGCCAATTAGGTTCGGAAAATCTTTAAAATAATTTGTCAGTAGCATGATGCACACTGTGAGTGTGTAAATGTTTATCGTATTCGCCCCTGGCAGTAATACAAGAGCACCCGTAAGTACTCCGCCAATTTGTACATCAAGTTAGATATTGAGTCTGTCCGAGAGCCAACGTTTTGACGCCTTCTTCTATATAAAGAGGGCATTGAGATGGATTTTGGTAGTAAAATTGTGCAATCCGCTTATTACCAGTCTATATCAGTCTTAAGACATACCATACCTGTTGAAAGCTCTGCAGTTTGCCTGGCTGCTCAACAAGTTTAACTAATGTAATACAAAAAAGTGAATAAACAATTCTACATTAATTGTGAGATAAGCCATATAAAAATCATTCTGTTAAAGCAAAGTGCAATATAATGTTTCGGTATAAATTTACACAAATAGCGTACATTTATTGAAGATATAAATGAATATCAATCCTGGAAGGGGTTTTGGGTTAAACATCCATGACGAAAACGCGTTCATTAAAAACAATCGTTCAAAAAAGCAATGAATCAGGTACCGCTCATCGCTGATCGCACGTTCATGACACATTCAGCAAACACTTTGCACACACTTTGCAAAAGCAGTATTAAAATATGACTATAGTATATTTCCAACTAAAGTGTTTGTTTCAAAGTTGAGTGGCTTTTTATGATACCGCCACTATTTGTAGATGTTACATCCAGACGAGATTAGGCTAACTGTAAACCTAGCCTAAAGATGTGATAGAGCTTTTCTGCTTCGGGCTTACGTATCCTTTTGTTCTAGCTCGATAAATTCCTCGTTCCGCTCGTATAACAGTAGAGTGTCGTTATCGCCTGAAGTGCTATCCTATCGTGTGTAATTTTGTTTCGGTGTATTCGTCTTCTACAATTTTTTCAGTGAAATCAGTGACAGCGGCCTTAAGTACATTCACGAACAGGCCTTTGGGGCTAATCGAAAGCTAAATGAAATGTAAGTACGTCGCTATTGCGACCGTGTCTTTTTTAACAGCTATTCCACGAACACGTTTTATACTGGTACGACAAGTGAGAAAAAATTGCCGTTTCTCTTGATGTTGTATTAGTGTGGAATTTTCAAACCATTTTTTTGCTGGCACAAATCGCCGAAGTTTGTGTTCTAACTGAACCTATGAGCAACACCCACGATTGATTCTAGAAATAGCTCTCTTGTACTCGATGTAACAACTATTATGCGAAATAAAACGTTCTTAAATAACTTTTGTCACGGCATATTTTTGACCTAAGCGTATTTAAATATTATTATTAGTATCCGTGCAATTTAAATGTTTAGGGCATGTTAACTGATGACTCCTCTTAGTTTCTTCGACAAACACTATTACTAAATAATAGGAAATGTGACCCAGGCGCCGGTTTCTAACAACTAATAGATCGAACAAAAAACAACACTGTATGAACGTCAAATGCAGTTTTTAACGCGAGAATACCAATAACTTTACCTAGGAACTCTAAAATGTAATATGGTTTTTATTATTTCAGCCGCCTTCCGGGAAACATGTTGGAATTTTTCCCTTGGCAGGCTGTCTTCAATCGTCCCACTATCACAAAACTGTGAGTTTTGAGTCAGATATATGCTCCAATGTTTTATTCTTCTTAATGTCAATGTATTTAATACCATACTGCTAGGAAGCATTGAATGGAAACAAAAAAATTAGCAAAAGTCAAGGTGACACAGAGCTTTGATTAAGAACGTATAACTCAAATACAATATCAGGCCTATTGAACCGAACGTGACCATGTAACGTACTGACCGAATATCAACTTCTTTGCAAACTCGCTTTTAAACAAAGACAACAAATGCCGCAGTGCCCTAATATAGATTAGCTCCGCTGTTTTTACTATATGCTTAGATGTGTCTGTACACTTCCTTATATTCGACATTATGTCAAAGTGGTAGCAAAATTATCTTATAGATGCAAATAGCAGTGTACCATTCCGATTCAATAAAATTATTGCGCATTGTGGGGCCTTAACATCTGACTTCTTCTCGTCAGTCTATGCGGGTACTCTAGTCATTCAGGTGCAGATAATAATAACCTTAAATACTGATTGATTCCCCCTCTCTCTTTCGTCGAATCTTTTGCCGCGTTCAAATGTATTTTATTGCTAAAAAACAATTATCCTTGCGAAAGAAAAGTCCACGGGGTGACTAATAACGAAAACGAATAGAGATCACATTTCCACTATTCTTTGGTGACAGCATACTTCAAAGAAACCCGCTACAGTGCAATTGTAGTGTGGCGTTTCTTCGCCAAGGGGCAGATGGGCTATCTTCAATGCTACCATGGTTAGCGGTTACTGATGGAACCGTCGGTGATGATGAACTTCGTTGTAGAAAGGACGGCCCGTCTTTACAGACTGGCGATGAGCACACACGTCTTAGCGACCTCGACTATGACGGAGAGAATACATGCGGTAAGGAAATACTATGGATCGTAACAGCTAAAGCATTTAAGAAACGTCTACAGTGCGGATCGAATTTGCTTTGATTGGCCCAGTGAAAGCAGAGTGCTATGTCATCTTGGTGTATATGTATTCAAAGAGATGAAAACGTACCCTTTTATTATTTTTTTTTATAGCTAAAGTTTTATGTTAACTACACTGTTACAACCACTGCTGTATGTATTGCACTTTCACAGTAGACATGAATGACAGAAGGACCTATCTATCTGAAATCACGTGTTCTATTTGCACCCACTTGATGAGTATCGATAGCAAGTCACCCACTTGAAAATTTTCGCATGACATGATAGTTGCCTTGCACAGCTGTGTTGGTAATTCAATCCAGTGTGCTGTGGAACTTTTTCTTGTGTTTGATTTGTTCAAGACAACCATAAGAACGCAAACATCTGGGGCAAATCATACATGTGTTAGCTTAAAAAAGCACCTTTCTTTAATTTACCTTTCTATAAATTCTCTAACTGAAATCCAATGATCCGTTCATATTTTAAATTAAGCGACATTGAAGAAGATAATCATATTAATAACAAGCCAGTAGTATCGGAGCTAGATATATATTTTAGGATAAATTATTTGGAAATTGCAGAAGCGCCGAATATCACGTACGTGAGTCCAGCCCAAACGGCAGAACAGGAGAACGACACATTGCACTTCGAGTGCTCTGCTGTCGGAATTCCCACGCCTGATCTCAAGTAAGGCTAACCAAAAAGCTGTTCGGCGTACCTCTTAGTCAAAAGCATGCCGCTAGTTAAACTTTTAAAAAAATTTTGCCAAATTTGCTATCCAATTAGCGTGATCATATGATTCTACCGTATCGCACAATATGTTTAAGTGGAAAGACTAATGGTATGAGTATTTAACAACGGTAATTTTATTTGTAGTTCCTTATTAGTGTTTTATATGGTCTTATAATATTGCGACGGTTATCAGTCATATTACTTTGGTTTTATTACGTTATGCAGTTATTAATTAGTGATATTTCAATGCTAATCTTCAATCCGGCAGTGTGTATCTTCGTTTAGCTGGAAAAAACTTATTATTTCATAAAAAGCAAGTAGATACAGATTCAGGAAGTCCTTGGAGGTAAGCCTCCTGACCCGATCCTCCATCTCTCAGATATGTCAAACACCGTTCCGACCTCTATGGATGTCCAAAACTGACCCAAGGCTCGTAACGTAGCCTATCCTGGCAGATAGAGAATGTCTAAAGACAGTTTTAGGTAAATAGACAATGAATACAAACCATATATTTTGAAAATTCGAAGGTCAATTTGTATCAATAAACATAAGTGTTGCACACCAACTTGCACTATAATCGTAGGCTAGTATGTGTTATCACATATAAGCATCCATCTAGAAATTATTGCAAATGATTTTCGTTTCACAGGTGGCAATGGACAGATGGCTTTGCAAGACCCGATTATGTTCTCAGCGCGTCAAACGAGTGCTCAAATGAGACTAACAGGTCAGCTTTAAGCCAATGTAGTCTGAGATTCATTTATTTTCGACACTAGATATCTTTTATGATATCAACGAAATTATTGCACTATAAACAAGTATAGACTTATCACAGTAGTTTAAGTAACTCTGTATGTCATATTCATCATTTTACCTAGCGTACAGCCTATATTTACGTTACTATTATAAGACTGAACGAATTTATTTTGTTCCTTAATCACAATGTACAAGCAATGTCCTTTAATTGAACTACAAAACCAGTTCTGTTTCTAGTATGTACAGATGGAGGCGATCACCATCCATAAAGAAGGAAGGCAGCTTGTTGTATAAAACTCTTCCGAAACACTTCATGCCAACGAATCGTATAACACACTCTAATCAATTTAATTGAGTGCCTGTCTTAGGAATATTATTCGCAATTCTTTGATACGAATATCGCCTGCTCTAACAGGATCCCATCCGGTGCATGCATGCACCATTGCAGTCAGGTGGATAATAAAACGAGAACTATTATCATCTTGTTTAATGCCATTAAGCTGTAATTTGAATTTTCAATCACTTTGATATTTCTATTTAATCTTCTCGGTTGGGCTGCGGTAGGAATTTCTATCATAGACTTAGCAGATCGCATAAAGATCTTAATATCACCGTATTCTATAACTATCTTACGGCATCGAAGAGAGGTTTTAGCTCTAACAAAAATATTGTTTATAAAGACTTAGTCCTTAGATTTTTTCTTCATTAAGATGCGCGGCGGTAATTTAATAAAAAACGGTAGCTGTGATTTGAAAAGCCATTTTTCTCGGACACCTCACAGCTAACTTATTTTAGAAAGACTTTGCTATTAATTTGTGTTTTTTAAAGAAATCCTCAAAAAGCTATTTTTATTTATACCAATGGTAAGTTCTGAGGCTCCGGTTAATATAAACGACTGTGACCGTTGGTTGCGTGGTATTTATTGTAATTGGGCTATCGCAGTTCATCTGAGAAAGTCCAATGTAGTCGTCTGACGTTGAGGGCGAACGTGCGAATGAACCAGCCTCTACTGTGCATCGCAGAAAACGTTGTCTACGGGAGCTCGAAACCTGTCAACGTCACGGTTTACGGTTGGTAGACTACATCTCTTTAGATAATCACACCTTTTCTGTGCTATATATTTGCCGCTATAAAGAGCCTCCTACAAAGAATCTAAGGGTTAAGGCAGTATATTAGAAAGTATTCGGTAGAGGTCGGTCAAAAATTATTAGATACGTCGAAGCTGATACAATCACAGAAAAACAAGGATTTGTGCGTGTACACTGATGTAATTAATAGCACTCGGTTAGCTGATAGCCTACAATTCTTCTTCAAAATAATCGCCCAGACACATCCATTATATAGAGTTGCTCTTTCGTGCTCATAAGTTAAACCAATACCTTCGACTCTAAGCAAAGGCTCGTATTACAATGCACTAGGTTGTGTTACTCGGCTTCATGTTAGTCTTTGTACACTTAAAACCCAAGTGGCAACAAAATGTGCTTTGCTCAAGACTGTAATATCGTTTGAGAGAACTAGCTTTCGAAGGAGCCCTAGCATCGTACATGACCTGCATTCTGGGGACAATTTGCAAATACTACGGCAAGATGCAGTTAAGCCAACCAGAAACCAAGTTTTTGAAACTCAATTGAACTTGCAAAGCAGTGATATTAAGAAATGGAGTATACAAATATGTCGCGATATCCTGGTAGTTCAGTTCATCGAATAAACGCCTTGACGATTGTTACGAGTGGATTTCATGATCGTAATGCGCTAACGTTGCAGCTCGCTCAAACATTCAAGACCGAATAGAAGCGTATGCCTGACGGTCTCAGTTTTGTATCTGTCACTAGAACAACCGCCACAAAATCTACCCTTATACCTGAGGGTTGATGGCAATGAGGTTAATATCAAACGAGCACTTGGTAAGGCGAACACGGTTCTAAAATATATAGAACTTTAAAACTCAGTTAGCAGCCGTAATAACAGGAATGAACATTATGAAATAACCAGCAGCAAGATCTTTTATCTCGAGAAACTCCATAGCGCCAGAACCTATTTCGCCTCTGTCTTCGTCCAACACGATTTTAAATAGACGTTTGTCGTTTCACAGAGTCTAAATAAAAGACGTTTTCAGAAGGTTATGCATGTATGTAATGCGTCACTAAAAAGTGCTAGCTCAACAAGTGGTCCAATTAGATCGTAGCAACAATCATACTCAGGTACCAGTGCGCCAGTAAGCATTGTTGTTGTAATCAAAGGTTATCTTTCTAATATAGAGCCAGCAGCTTCATCTTCCACCTAATCGCAGATTTTCGTCCGCACGCGCTCAATAAAAAGGCACGTATGATCCGTCTACACAGATATATTTACCTCGTACTTACCCCTGAGTGAGCCGCTCTCACTCAATAGCGTCTTTTGGATACATAGAAGCGTCGACGGATGTGGTTCATATGAGATGTGCAATGAGCTCAGCATTATGGTAAGGGACACCTGATGCTATGCACAGACAACGGGAAGGAAAGAGAAAGTTTATATATACATATATATATATAAGCGCTTGTTTTTTCTTATATATTTGTATATTGTACTCTTACTTGAATGCATTCATATTCTTCGTTTTTTTTTATCTAATATGCGAGAACATAAAAGTTATTGCAACATGAAACTGCAGCTTCGAAATATGTTTTTGCTTAAATTTAGCTCTTCTTTAAGTTTAGAAGTCGCAACTTTAAAGTTCACCCAACCATTGCGGTAAAATAAAATCTCGAAAGCTTTTTAGAGGCCTACTACTATTTTAGCGTTAGTGATCCAAGCCATCAACGACGAAGTGCGCATATTCTTCTTGCATGCATCGTTAAACATATGCCTAAACATTGTAGCAAGGAAAAATCCAGACAAGCTGAAATCCATCCCTTTTGTATTTGGAACGATGCCCCATAACACTATTTTTCTCAAGTCAATCTTAATACAGTTTAAGTTCGCGTACATTGTGCACAAATGCACATAAGCAACAACAGCCCATTAAGCATGCCTTTTTGAAACCCATTTTTGTGAATGCAAAATTCAGGGCCCTATTGAGGCGTCGTTACATAGAGACCAGGAAAAACTGCATGAACTCAATTGGAAGTGCACTCAGCAAATGTGCAGAGCATTTCTCCCCTAGAGATCAAATCAAATGCACCCATAGACAAGGCATACCAGAGTGGTGCCAGGGCCAACCAATATAGCGATATACTCTCAACATTGTCTCCGTCATTTCTTTTTTACGTACTGGGCTAACGTCGTCCAACGGGCAGATTCATTTTGCTAACACAACATGACCGTGGCAACCTTTGTATTGTCATCGTTTGCGTTGATTGCAGCAAGATACACGTTTATAATCAGGTATGGCAATGAAAACGTTTTTACATGGTTGTTTTTCCCGCAAATGAGATCACTGCACAGCATCTAAATGGCCCACAGTTGCTAATGATGCTCTCGCGATATCTGGCAGAGTAACACGTTAAACACATTTAAAATCGGTAGCTATGCCACAAAACCCAGACTGCGATGCAATACAATGTCCTGTATTCCTACCTATTATATCCCCTTATAGTACATAGATATAAATATTGGTTATATAGATAGTGAGCCGAATAAAGTTATGCCTTTTTGTGGTAGAAAACTGTGCCTGCAGTGTGGCAAAGGGAACGCCGTAACAATAGAATCTTCCTTGCCCTAGCTATCATGTTTTGGGCCAAATCAAGTTTGATCTTTAAAAAATGTTTCTACGATGTCACCTTGCAAGTTGGCATTCCAAATGCCTCCGTTCATTTCATATCTCCTATATGGTTAGCTCTTCTAACTCAGAAGAATCCATGGGTAAAAAACATTACTTTAAACTTACATTTAAATACAGGATCTTACATAGTTTCGTAGAACTTTGTCGTACAAAACGATTTAGACTCGATAGGGTACGATATCGATGTGGGTATCATTCTTCTCGAATATTGCGTTTTTCGTGCTTTAAGTATTATATTACTTGTCGGCGAAAGCATCTGCAGGTTAAGATAATTTAGGAAGTTTCTAGAAATGAAGAACGCGGTAGGCATTTCACCACTAATTTCAGTCACGTTTTTTCCTCTCGGTCACACTTAAGCTGTGCATGCGTTATTGGAGCACAGACCTTTAGAATAAATGATATATATTCAAATTTGCTTAGAACTTTCTAAATTAGATGCAGTAATTATATTCGTTAAACATACAGGGCAAAACCGTTGTATAATTGATTGATTCGATGCATGCTTTGACTAACGCTTTAGCTGAAAGGCTTACGATTATAATTAGCTTCTCTGAATGCGAAAGCAAAGTTTGCTACTATCGCATTGTATATGGTTTAACCAGGTGTGTTTTCTTAAGTTATAAAGGTTAGCCGTGTCTAAAAACATGTCCATGCTTTTTCCTAGGCGGGCTCTGCAATAAACCGCAATTGAGCAAATTTTTGATAGAAGAAAAAGAAAGCAGAATGAAACTCTCAGTGATGAAAAAAATAGCAGAGAGACTCACTAGAAAGCCAGGTGCAAGGTGTTCACTCTTGCTTAGCAGATTTACTGGCCACCTTCTGGGATCCAAAACCTAGTGCCCAGTTTCATTTTCTGTGCTACAAAGATATTGGTTTGTTTTGGGAGCAGGCTCTGCTTTGGTCTGGATTAATAAGTTTCAAATACGCCTGCTGTAGAAAACTTTTCATGATACGTTCGGCAAAATCGCAAGTGCGTTTTAGTACTTGGCCAGCAGAAGACTGGGTTCTGTGAAGAGAAAAAACATTGTTAAAAAGTTGTTTAGAGGCTTATCGAAATCATTTTCATGAAGTTTAGTCATTTTATAGAGCATTACTATAGTCAAACAGCACAAACATTATTTGTTATTCTTGTTAGTTCACAAATTGCTTTAAATATAACTTCTAGCCTACCAGCCGCTTATGTGTGTCAATATTGCTGTCAACATTATATATTTTCCTCAATTAGTTGTAAAGTATTACTAACAGGATAAATGTACGTTTTGGCCTTAGCTCTAGGAAACGCTTTGTCTAACAATTTTGCGATTCGCTAGTTTGTTTTTTATAGTCGTATTCTGTGTGCAATGTATTTCTTTATCTAATTTTATTTGATTTGCTGCATTTCTTTCTGTTTTCTTTCCAGCTCCTCCATCAGTAACCATTTTCCGGTTCGACAACCGGCGGCCATTAACCTTCCACGTTCTTGGTTACGCATGGCCTCCACCATATTTTGTCAACTTTACAGTCAACGGAGTTCCCCCGAACATTCCCGGAAGATTTTTATTGCGCACATCAAACGATACAGGAGCCATGTGGAAAGGTAACCTTACTGGAACCTCTGAGTAATCGAGACCACTTTCCCATAAGTAATATTATCCATACTTTTCAAATCCTGAATACTTTTGGGCTTTTTTTACGAGCGGTTAAAACTACCCGGCCGTTATAATAAAATAGCGTGGCAAGCGGTGCACAGAAGTGGAGATACGTTTGTGAAAATAGAAGCTTATTAACGTCTGAAACTTCTGTTACGTTGCCTGTCAACTCCGTTATGCATATATATATATATATATATATATATATAT